>DWTU01001516.1:0-13072 GCA_018251515.1 Cecropterus confusis | reverse complement strand
AAATACATTTATAAGAATTTCTCATGTAAGTGAATTTTGTATTCTTGTGAGAATAAAGAACTCTTAAACCATAAACCAACCTTCTTTGAGACTGTAGGATTATGGGTACGGTCCACCTCT
Organism: Cecropterus confusis; assembly: GCA_018251515.1. Taxonomy (NCBI): domain Eukaryota; kingdom Metazoa; phylum Arthropoda; class Insecta; order Lepidoptera; family Hesperiidae; genus Cecropterus; species Cecropterus confusis. Next base: position 12,952 of record DWTU01001516.1, on the reverse strand, counting down.
TCGTGTTTCTATTAGAGTGACAAAGATTCACACACATACATGGTACACGAATGCCTCCTTATTCTGATTTAAAGGAATAAGATAGGTATTAGAATACGAGTAAGTAATCCTACGTGTTGAGAAATAAATTGCCATCGTGCAGATTACTTTCAAGCGCTGAAGATATAACAAGAGATTATTTGAAAATACTGTAGCATAATTTATACCTGCTAATAATTTTACCACAACAATAAGTAACTAAATCTCAGCACAAAAGCCTAAGTAAGCACGAACGAACTTTATCGCCAACAATTTATATAGTTAGCACCTAAATCTAAACCATAATTCCAACAATAATGGATTTTTATTTGTTCTATACCACTTTCATTCAATTCAGAAGGCTCTATAAAGCGTACTAGTGTTGCCAACGGTCAGAAGATTGCTCCCGATATTAATCATTTATTAATTGTTTTCGTAATATTAGTAATTTTATATTAAATATAATAATAAACTCATACAGTGGGTGCGTTTGAGTGTGGTATAGACATTTAAAAGGTATTGGCAATATATATATTTTGTAAAATTGCAATGATAGCTTATTAAATTTACCTATCTTCAGAGCCGGTTTTGTCAGGTTATCTTGTCATCAAATTGAAGACATTACTATTTTTTTTTATATAAATAGTGATCATTAATCGTTTAAAGGGAAATCGTTTAAAGGGTTAATAAATAAGAAAATTCAATTTTCAGTTATAGCTCCTTCACAGGCAGATGTTCCCACTGAAGGGGTTATAATGCCATATTCCCACGAGAGGGTTAATTTGGCTAAGGTTTATATGAAAGTCACAAATTTTCTACCAATTCGTAACCCAGATAAAAAAGTATGAAAAAAATTCAGCGGTAATTTTTTAAGTGCTTCAACAATAAAAGAAAACATGATAAGAAATCCTACTACGAGTTCTTAAGTGTTTGAACTTTTGCTTCAACACTAATGCACCTGAACAGACGGTGCCAGTAGTGCATGCCCAATAGTGGCACATTAATGAGTTCACAATGTCTTTCTTATATGTAATACTAACACACGTATGGACCAAGTCTGAAATAAAAAAGTTATTATTATTATTATTTTTTTTATATGTCAGTGTAAAATTATTTAATATGGAAAAAAAATTAAAAACTTATGATGGCATATACGGGGTAACATTTAATTTTTTATCCGGAAGGTATATCTCCAACGGTTAGCAGGTAAGACCTAATTTATTTGCTATGTAGCGAAGTACGGGTACGATAAAAAGTAATATAAAAACCGTTGTTATATGCAGGAAAATACAGGAATAAACTGTTATGAAACCATTCTAATTCAAAATAGACCGCTCAGTGTTAAATGTCTGTTTCTGTCATAAGTGTGAAGATATATGCCGGCTCCACTTCCTACTCTAGTATTATTTCAGCCCATTGTGCTGTGCTCATCATACGTTTAAATTAGCAATTTAAAACCATCGCTGTGAATAATGGGCTCTCTGAAGCTTTTGTTTGCTTGGATATACTACGATAGTTGTGTAACTGAGTAGGGAGATACTGGTATTGTTTTCACCTTCCTACGTTACTTCTTGAAGTAACAACTTCTGCAGGCGCACGATAAGAGGAGAATAAAAAGGATGCGGTCCACGTAATTTTAAGTAGTTACTTCTGCCCATAGACACCTGAAATCAAGAGTCAAAGAATCAAAGACTCAACATTCTTTATACATTAGTTGATACAATTTAACGGCCAAGTCACACAACATTAACTATATTAATAATGAAATCGCAGTAAGGAACCTTGTACGTCGTACGACTTTGTCTAGATTTTATTACTTTTTAGAGATATACAAACAGCTCCATCGAAACTTCGCTAGTTTTTTACAGAAAAAATTTGGTAGATATATATGACAGTGATGAAATGAAACACCTCCTCCATGTTTTTATAAAAATATACTTAAAATAATATAATGAACTGTAGATAATAGTACATTTCGATTACAATTTTTCTATTTAACCGATAGAATACTTACATGTCAAGCGGCTTCTTATATCTATATGTAATTTATACACTATTTTCTTATGCTACCTAATAATATTTTGACACTAAACAAAAGGCTAAAAAAAATTTTCAGTAGTCAATTGACAGGCAATTTCTCGTGAATCCACGTCCTCTTCCCTTCGTTGAATTCAGCGGCAGTGTGATCAGTACCCTCAAGTATCCACTTTGTTGTAAGAAGACCTTCGACTCCGACGGGACCTAAAATAAATTTATTTGTCAATATTAATAGTATGACGTTTACTTTCTTACTTCTAACATCTCCACTCTATATTTCCATTCCCATTTATTTCTTTTTAATATTCGTCAACGAACTTGTTATAAGATATTATTATCATAAAACATAGGATTAAGAGCATATAAAAGGAATTACAATTAATATAAATATTGTTTTTTAACGAAAAGAAATTGATCTCAATTTCCTTTCAGCAATATTTTAATTAGAACATTTAAAAGAAAATATATAACTTCACTGTGCAAAATAAGATAATATATACTCTATTTTTTTAATTTTTGGTTTTTAAGTCTGAACTTACCTCTTGCATGTATTCTGGCCGTAGAGATACCCACTTCAGCTCCAAGACCGAACCTGAAGCCGTCAGCAAATCGCGATGACACGTTGTGGAATACACACGCACTGTCCACTGAACTCAAGAATTGTCTCGCAGCATTATCTGTAGAAAAATATCTTATAAATAAATAATCTTATAAATATGCATGATTTCTGCTTAACTACTCGAATACAGGGATGACATTTGTTTGATCATTAAAGTAGTTATTCTGATTTTTATGGAAAGGAAAACAAGATTTTTATTAGATTTATATCATCGCTCTTAATATTTCTCTTAATCTTCTGATCGTTTTGAATTAATATTATCGCTCGAAGATACTCACTATATTTGACGACGTGTTTCATAATTCTAATTCACTACTCATAACTTTACAAAGAAAAATTATATTAAATCTATTAAGTTACATAAATACACAATATATTTTAATTACTCACCGTTTTCAGTAACAATAACATCAGTGTGTGAGCTACCGAATTTATGAATATGATCAATAGCTTCATCCATATCTTTTACTATTTCTATGCAACACTCCAAGGCTCCATATTCGTGTTTCATACTTCTTGCAGCCGGTGGCCCAAATGTTAATTGACTCGCTAACTTTGGTCCTGCATGAATCTTTACACCTTCATTCTTCAACATATTGCAAATTTCCGTGAACAGAGAGTTGGACATATGATCCTCGTGAATCAATAAAGTTTCCATGGCATTGCAAGCTGCCGGATAATCGCACTTAGCATCTCGCACGATCTTCAAAGCTTTAGCTGGATCTGCCTCTTTGTCCAAATATACGTGACAAATACCTTCAGCATGTCCTAAGACTGGTATATGTTGTGATTGTTTTTGTATGTTTCGCACTAAATCTGAAGATCCTCGTGGAATGATCAAATCGATATGCTTCTCCATAGCTAATAGATCACTAATTTCCTCCCTTGTGGACACTAGTGATATGGCGTCAGCTGCGCCAGCAGGCTGAAGTGACTCTTTAACGAGATCCATAAGAGCCTTATTAGAGAAAGCAGCCTCCTTTCCTCCTTTTAAGAGAAGACCATTACCTGATGCCATGGCTAACGCAGCTACTTGCGGCAAAGAATCGGGCCTGGATTCGAAAATGACCAAAAGGACACCAATTGGAACAGTGATCTGTTGCAGAATTAAATTTTCAGCTAATTTTGTCTTTCGTAGTACTCTTCCAAGATTTTCATAACTAGAATCAGCTATCTGTTTTAGTCCAATAGATAAGGTTTTTAATTTTCCTTGGCTCAAAGCAAGTCTGTTTAGTAAAGGTTTAGCAAGACCTCCTTTGGTGGCTTCTTCTAAATCTTTATTATTTGCTTCTAAAATTTTGTCTTGTTTTTCTACAAGTAAGTCAGCTAAGGAATGAATAGCAGAAGCTCTTTCTGATGGTGACAGTCGTTGTAAAACCCGGCTACCGGATCGTGCTAAAAGTAGTAAAAACATAACCAATTATTATAACTCCCGATTGATATTAAAGTCTTACGTTTCACTTCGTTTAGTCATGATTATTAACTTTATTTGGAAAAAATATGATTTTGACGATAAATATAATTAATCTAATATGAGATAGATGTTAAGGTATAGGTAGGTGCATTTTATGTAAAATTATTATTTTATGACAACCAAGTACTTATCTTCTAAATGTGACATAAAAGCTGATATCTATTACTACCTTATAACATTAGTGTTAAGCACGGATGGTTTGAAGGGTGTAGGGGAGACAAAAATATCATAGGCGTTGCAACTTTGCTCTCAGGGATACCAAAGTATATATAACCAAACTTAGGTAAGATCTTGATTTTATCTGGGGTTTAATAAATATATCCATCGGCGACATGGATCACTTTCCACCATAAGGACTGCATGCTTGTCTGCTACTGTTATATTACGAAAACTCTGATGACTAATTTGGCATCTGTGGCTAACCTTAGATGACACTTTAATCTTACCTAGGGTTGATTACAAATGTCCATGAGGGGCAGTAGCCACTTACTATCAGATGGGTTGCATGCTCGTTTGCCACTCCCATACTATAAAAAAATCCAAACAATAACAAACTACATGCCAGTGCTTATGTACGTAAATAGCTTCAGTTCACAAACCATTTTCAGCCATCACATCAACAGAAGTACTCGGACTAGATGCATAGTCTGTGAAGAAAGTGCCAACTTTCCGCCCGTTAATTATCGTTTTTATCGCTTTCTCCTGCATGCCGTTGCAGATAACCACACTAACACCTCGCGCCATCGCCCATGTAGCTGCGTTCACCTTGGAGTCCATCCCACCAGTTCCGACCTGTGTGGATTAAGTAACTGCTTTTAATTTAGGTGTCAGTTCAAAGTGATTTCATCTTTGTAATTCTATTGCGCGTTCTGTTTTACAGTACTGGTTTGCACAACAGTATCAGAAACGGTTTGCCTGGTGGTAGAACTCTTTGTGGTTCGACTCCGGAAGCACCATCGCCACATCTATTTCTGCCTAATTACAGCTGTGTTTTGCGCTGTTGTTCTGGTCTGAAGGGTGTGGTATGGGAGACATACCTTACCGAGGCATTCCATCTTAGTCCTCAGGGGTAGCAACGCATCTGTGGCTAATCTTAGGTGACAATTTCATTTTACCTAGGGTTGATTACAGATGTCCATGGGCAGCTGTGAACACTTACTATCAAGTGGGCTGCATGTTCGTTTGCTACTTCCATACTATAAACAAAGGAACGAGTAAAATCAAATAGAACGGTGGTACCGTTACACCTTTTTCTAAGGTTAGGCCGTTCTTGCGTTACAGTAGATTGTGTGTTGCGTCACATATGAGACATTTATCTTAGTCAATCATTGATTCAAGACAGAAACCCTGTTCTATATGATGACATTTGTTCATGAGCGGCAGTGGCCATGAACCAACAAGTAAACAGCACGCACGTTGCCTCCAATCTTATATAACAATTCTGATCTACAGACAGAAATCGTTTTAAGTTACTTTAAGTATTTATTATTTTGTGACGCACATAAGCCTTGTTGATAGGATCTGGCCCTTAGGACCTTTACAGTTTCTCAAAGTTTAGTAGGTAGTCTTGGTAGAAATTAAATAAGGCAAACTAAAGTCTAGATGTTCATCTCCGTGACCTATTGTTAATTTAAATGACATGACTTTTAAACCTGTATTCTTAAGAATCTTAGACTTTTCGACTCTCTTAAAAAGGTTATTTTAACTTTGATCTTTAAAATTCGATATTTTATTCAACATTTCACCGACCATTGTCCATAAATTTTACCAAGTATAAAGTTATAAATAATTCCACGATTCTACGTTATGTTATCTCTGTACAGATATCTTGGAGCGGACTCTGTCATAAATCAAGGATATTTATAACACAAAAACCAAAAAGATAAATTTATAGGACTCCGTACATAAATTGTTTTAAAAAAACATTCAATTTACAGACAAAAACTGTTCTTTTTGTGGCTATGTGCTAAGTTATAAAGACAGTATAATAATAATAAGAAAAAATATCACGCCACATCTATTTCTACCGTGAAGCATTTCTTGCGTTTCGATGGAAGGGTGTGGTTGCCGGTTCACTTTCGTATGAGGCGACCATCTTAGTCCTCGGGAGCAGCAACGCATCTGTGATCGACTTCAGATAGAACCTCTGTTCTATATGACGTTGCTTACAGATGTCCATGGGCGGCAGTCACCACTTATCATCTGGTTGACTGCATGTTCGTTCTCTACTTCAATGTACTAAAAAAGAAACAAAAATTCATAGTCATTAACCTATATACGAATATTGATCGAACCATTGAATATGTTGAAGCTTCACCCAATTTGTTCCCGTAAAATGCTTGTACCTAGCTATGTCGATTAAATACTACTAAAAGACTAGTCATCCATTGAATTTTCATATTTTATCGATGCAGGGAACATGTTAACAATGACATTCATGATGAAACGGCGAACTCAATTTTTATTCACCTAAATGAATAAGCTTAATTTCAGATCATCTTGGGAATGCGTGAGAACTTCTCACTGAGAAGGAGAGTGATATATTTTTCTAAACTTTTACGCTGTATTAAATTTGTCTTTCATAGTGTCTTTACTTTTAAAAAAATAGTAAGATTTTTTACTTCTTATAAATAAATCGTGTCTATGATTTAGGAATTAGTCTGTATTAATCATTTCATAAAGCGATTACAAAAATTGCTAAAAATGTAAATTACATAAAGTTTGAGTGGATGGGAGAATTTTCATTGGAGATTAAGATTATGGGAATTAGCGTGAAGTGGTATTTAATAATATAATTTGTTTAGTTGGAATAAATTCCGTCGATATTTTGTGAGTATCGAGTATCGAGAATGTAAGAATTACATGTAGTATCTATATTTAGTTATTTTGTAAAAGAAGAAATATTTTGTCATTAATTGCGTTCACGTTTATTTTTAATTAGTTGGCGCAGTAAGCTTATTCAGAGATTATTACGAGGAGACTTTGAGTACTTCGAGGATATTACGTAGCATTAAGGTACAGTTGAAATGAAAGAGTAATAATTGTAAGGGCAGCTGTTAGTACATTTTAAACCATTGCCAGTATTAATCCAAAATTTCTTATAATAACTTACCAAGAAGATGGGTTGCTTCGTCGAGTGCTGTAACAAGCGAGCGTGTGTAACGCGTTTGTGTTGTCGATGGAAATACGGGAGGCATAGTTTACTGACAGTACGATAAAGTCTTTACCGACTGCGGTAAAATCCGAGCGGTTCCGCGGCGCGACACAACGATCGTAGATGTGGCTTATAAGTACAAGATTCGTGGTAACATGTACTAGTATTCTAATAGCACTTAAATATACAATTGTAAGTTATAAACAAGCCAGACATGGTCAAAAGCGGTGTCGATGACTTGCAGCATCACGTGTAACTGCCGTTGGGTCGTTAAGTTTGAAACGTTTTTGTTGAATTTTCGACGAAGTATGAAATTATCTTTGTCACTATTCAGTAAAATTGTTTAATGTCTTTAATATCTATTTGTCATCTAAGTCAAAACAAAGTTGTTACTCATTGTAGTGATGATTTAATAGATGCTTTAAATGTATCGGGCGCATCAATTATCAAATCGTGTCTCTGTATCTCTCTGTGTGTACTGATTAAATATAAAAAATGACAACAGGTACTTTGTTGCCCGTATGTGGCGTTACTATTATTTTGTTCTTAATCCGAAAACTGTTTTAATATTATGAGAGCAGCCCGGAATCTGGCGTGACTGCTATATTATTTAGGAGCCGAGAACTTTATTTTGTTTTTAAGTGCAACAAACGACAGTTCAAATCTTTTTAAGCTGTGTCTATATTGTCTTTTAAAATGGTACGTAATACTGTCTTTACTTTGTAAGTCAACTAATAACAGACTGCATAGTTCTGTTTTGCGTTATGAGTATCTTATATTATATCAGAACATTGTCATTATTATTAGGGCAACTAACGGTAGTCCAACCTGTTTTTATTAAAGTTTTACTTCACTACTATGTTATTAAAACTCTAATTACTTTCATTTGTCATCCCTCGTTATTTAATATCCGAACACTGTATTTGTTTCATAAGAAAGTCTAATCCGTTTCTAAGCATTGTGTTACTTTCATCCGTCTTTACGATCATCCGTGTTCGTGTTGTCGATGGAGATGTGCACCGAGGCGCAGTCCGCCGGCGAGTGCCGTAGCTGCTCCGCGGACTGCGCCGCGACCTGTCCGTTTGTGAGTCGCAGGACGACCACGCAAGAGCAACCAACGACGTTTCTGGCGTTATTATAGTAATTTTACAAAAATTGTCACTATTTTACAGGACTGCTAGTTATATTCCAATTCGTTGCGTCTGCGATAATACTGTCTCATATAAAATCTGAATACTGCCTTTATCTTCTATGGGTCTAGGGCACCTAACGACAGTCCAACCTTTTTGTTACTGAGTCTACCATCACTACTGTGTTACAATCTACCATCACTACTGTGTGTGTGTAAAAATCTGACCAATGTCATGTAAGTGCAACAAAGCACCCTCCTATTTGTTTGTCAGCTGCGTCCGTCGTTATTTAAATTCCGAACACTGTTTAAAAATAAGTAAAGAAAGTTAAGACTTTCTTTCTAACACGTTTCTTGTGTTACATCCATTCGTGTTTACCACTTACCAAGGAGAAGGGTTTCGTCATCGAGCGCGGTGACGAGCGAGTCGGTGCAACACGTGTTCGTGTTGTCGATGGAGATGCGCACCGAGGCGCAGTCCGCCGGCGAGTGCGGCAGCTGCTCCGCGGACTGCGCCGCGACCCGCCCGTTTGCGAGTCGCAGCGATGCCGCTCGCCCGCCCGTGCCTGTCGCCGCGCCGCCTCCACCATCTTCGCAGCTGTAAAGGATGAGACGGTTGTAGGTGAATTCATTGAGTGGTTCATTGGTCAGGTAAGATGGTGGACATTTGTAAAGGATCAAACGATAATACATAATTTCCTATCTTAACTCAGGTAAGATAGAATAGAGCTGACTTGAATGTGTATGAAAATCGTAATTTCATATAGGATTAAGAAAAAAGAGATCTACATATCAATATCAATATTCTTGTGTTTTTCGAGATACGACGGCGTAGAATCAATTTTTAACACGTTGTAAATGTAAGCTTTATCTGCAACGGACATGAAAGTTCGTTTCCAAGACATGAAAATGTGAGTTTTTGCGAACTTATTTTTGTTACATTACTGTCTACAATATCTTATTAATATCATAAAATAAAATACATTTTATGATGTTAAGTTTGTGTGTCCTTTATATGTAGGCCCCAACCACTCGGCCGCGGCGCACCGAGACAGCGTCAGCTAAGATCGAAGCGACAAGCTTAAAGCATAAATGTATGAAGCATGCAATGTGGACGCGACAGGCGGCAGCGACGCGCGATCAGGAACAAAATCATTTGTTTATCCCGCCCATCAGGGCGGCTAATGGGGATGCGACGAAGTAGACCCGGACTGAGAGGTATTTCGTAAAATAAAAATGTTTAGACGTTTTGAGACCGAAGTTATTAATGAGATAGATATTTCATGAACTAAAATTTAGCTAAAGTTTAAAAACGCAATGAAATGTTTTTGGGATGAAATTAAACAATATTTTTCAGAATACAAGAGTAAGTGTACAAAATATTAGTTAGTAAAGGTATGCCGTTTGCAAAAATCGCGCTTCGTCGCTCTCGCTTGGACCACTACCGTAACGCAATATGGAAAATATATGTTAAATTGTGCGAGTAGTTTTTCTTCTTCTAATTAATTTTACTTAACTGTCTTTATGACATTTATGATATCAGTGACGCGTTACGGTTTCCTAAACCTAGATCTATATCTAGGTTAGATAAACCGACAGGACTATTCCTGGCTGTTTTTATTTACTACAGATATTCAACGTCTTCCTCGCGTGTCAATTATAGCTCAAATAAAAACTTTATTCTGTTTTGCATTTCCGCTTGTGGTCGTTAACAAGGCTCTAAAAAGCTGGATAACCATTACAAACAGAAATCCAATCACTTTTTTCGCGACGCTGAAAGTAAAACTGCTTTATGGATGAATTTCGCAAGATTATTTTGAAACCCATTTTATGGGGTCTTGTCTTGAAATAGAAAAGGCATATATGTTGGCAGTTCTTATTTGCGTACGTTTAAGATGTAGTCAGTCAAGGTATATTACTGTAAAGCCTTTTACAGATTACAATTTTTCTTGAAGTTTAATTTAAACTTAGGTATATAATCTCTATATAATCGTTGGACTTTAATCCTCTTTCGCGTTGTTTACCTGAGGCCATAAAATATCAACTTGAAGCGTTAATCGCTCTCCTATGAAAGCATCCGTGTAGAGCGTTATAAACTCGTATGCGCATTTGTCCGATTTTAGTAGGCCAGGAAATATCGCTGCAAATTGTAGCGAAAACAATTGAAATTCGCCCAACGCTGATGCAGCGCCAAGCAAATGACGCTGAAGAAAATATTTCGGAGTCCTTGGGTGTTTTTTGTTTATAATATAGAAGAACCAAACGAGCATGCAGTCAACCAGATTGCAAGTGACCACTGTCGTCCATCGACATTTGTAATCAACCCCAGATAAGATGAGAGTCTTACCAGTGGTTTCCCGTAGATGCGTTGCTATCCTCGAGGACTAAGTTGGAAGGTCTCGGATACTGTTTCTTACCACAACTTTCATACCAAAAAAACAGCAAAGCATAATACTGAATTAATTAGGCAGAAATACCACAAAGAGTTTTACCAGTTCACGTAAAATAATAACATTATTTTGACCTCATTTTTTAATCACTATTAAACATCTAAAAGCCGACAGCAAATATTTATATTCCTAATGGATCATAACAATATTAATAAGTAAACAAGTTGCCTGGAGCACTTTAGACCTAAATAGTACATCGATATTGGGACAGAAAAATACCCTTCATTCCAAGTATATTTGTTCTCATTTGAGGTCATGAAAAACAGCCACGAAATATGGGATATAAAGTAACATGGACCTAACATAAATAGTGCCTTTATGTGGTACATTAAGTTGGTACGCAGGCAATAAGTAATCATAATGAAGTTATTTCCTACCATTCAGAGTGGTACTGCTGTTTCCCTGGCATATTCCAATAAGTTTATAAAGTTTCGAAATATGTGTTTCGTCTAATAAAAATGCTACAAACGTACCGAACAAGTAATGCGCTGTACTTTAGGAAATATTTGTTTCAGTTTTTGTGACAAATAGGCAGATACCAATATAAGTAAATTACAAGAATGCGTATAAATATTATCAACTCCTATATAGGTATATATTGCGTGATATGTATGAAACAACAATTATGTGAGTTCTCGTCCGCTGTAAAAGGCTTTACAGAAAGACAATCCAGGTCTCATAATAAGTCACAATATTTTATTTAAAAAAAAAGTGTGTGTGTGTACATTCAAACAAGGTATAGGAGAAATTTAATAATAATCAATAGTAGAATATTTCTGAGTATAAGGGTATTAAAACTTATGCTATTTCATAAATCGATTAAGTGGTAACTTAATCGATTATGAAAAGAAGAAGCAGTGATTACTGCTGCCCTGATTCGGTTATCTTATTTCGCATATATCAAACTTGAGCTCACCTAAGCATGACATGAGCGTTGGTGACAGCAATAGGTGGTAATGTTACACAGATAGAGGCTGCTGCTCCTATCCTCTAGACTTTGACCATTAGTGACGCTACTTGACGCCTCCTAAAACATCCACGGATCCACATCAGCAGCGGCGAGCCGTCGCTGCTAGGAGGATGCAGCGTTTGCTCGTCAATGTCGATAAGACAGTCGCAGCACTTTTCAGTCGCAAGCGTATTATGCCGGTGCCGCTACGGACCCGTGGGACGAACGTGGCTTGGCAGCCTTTAGTGAGAAACCTAGGATGCAACACCGATCGCTCGTTGCACATGATCCTGCAAATGGAGGAAGCCCTCCGCCAAGCCATAACGGCCTGAGCGATGCTTTCATCCAGGTTACTGTTAAGGACGAAACTGATGGTCTACAAGACCGAGGTTCGTTTAAGATTTAGCTACGCGTCGCCGGTATGATACGCGTTGGTACATAGGTCGAATTGCCAGCGTCTCTAGGCGCTGCAGAACCTGGATCGTTATATTCTAAAATGTTGTTAATTTATCATAATGCTTGGTTAATTCAAATAAATTCAAACCATTTAAGAGATAGACAAAACTTACATCATACTTTCAAAGAAATACCGCATCCTCTTGTCAGTTCAAAGATCAAGAGTATTAAGGATAAGCATTCATTATAATTCGAATCTATAAACTTTGCGGTTTGGTTGAAGAGAGTTGTTCATACTGTTTCTTGTTAAATTAATTAAATTTATGAGAGCATAGACAGTGTTAGATTTGACGAATTCAAAATTCTTTTCCCTATATACTATACTATTCGATTAATATACTAGCTTATTCCGCTCGCTTCAGTTATGTTTACCATTATCGTGTAATGAGAATTCCATCTGTGCGTTAATTCAGGTCATAAACTGTCTGTGTTTCAAATTTCTCAGATCTGACAAAATCTGGCAAAATCTGACGAGAAGACCTTGCATAGTTCCGAGATCAGAATAGGGGTACGGTAACCGCTTTTTAGTCGCCTCTTACAACAGGCAGGCTGTCGTAAGAGGCGACTAAAAGGGGCTTCCAGGGTAGCGGGCGACAAGAGTGGGAGCTCGAACCGTCCAGCCAGGCGACCCCGGGAAGGATATCGTTGTAAAAACCAGATGGTGCG
>DWTU01001515.1:0-13075 GCA_018251515.1 Cecropterus confusis | reverse complement strand
GATCGAACCCGGGACCCTCTGCGTGTCAGAACGGTATGGTGACCGCTCCGCCGCGCGGGTCGTCAAATAACCATTCATCGTCGTCAATAAACCATTTGTGTGCGGTCTCTATGTGCTCCGGTCAAAAAAGGTTGTAACGTACATTGAAACAACATGACGACTTTTACCATTATTAATTCATTATCATTATCGCTCGTCGTTAGATAATATACGAGTAGTTACAAATACGGCCGTCAATCGTGGAGCGTAGCTAACTTACTTGTTACTTGACGGATTGCAGAGCTGTACACAGAGTGACAGATCCTTGGCCTAATTAAATCCAACGTACGTATACAAATAAATTACCCTAAATTTATCCACTTATTTGAAGTCCATAGTCTTCTTATAAGGTTTCCTGAAAGCACTGTTTACAGAGTCAGTGGGGTACTGGTAATTTTTCGCCAATTTTCTTTACATAACTATAGGTACTGAAGAACGGGCGAGGAAGAATAGGCGATGCACAGTGCCTAAAGTCCGTTTCCTTATTACCTATTAAGGAAGGAATGTTCCTTATTGGTCCCTTGAGACATGGGATTTAAGGGACCCTATATTTGAGATTGAATTTATGCACGTTACATGTATGTATGTGGATTACAGAAATTCATAAGTGTGTAATTCCATTCATCCATCCATCAGCCTTTCGAGTTCCACTGCTGGACATAGGCCTCCCTTAAACGGCACCACTCCAACCGGTCCTATGCCTTCTGAATCCAACGGTTCCCCGCTGTCTTCTTCTGGTCATCGGTCCACCTGGTCGGGGGCGACCTGTGCTCCTTTAAGTGTGTAATTATTGTGTACCAAATATCAACTTATCGGTCCAATAGATTCGGAGCAAATTGCCTGTAACGGACGGACATCCGAAACAGGCGTCTAATTTTATCGGTTGCATTTTGGTGAGCAGACTCCACAAAGTATATTTTTCTCTAGATTTCCCCGCTTGGTCCATATATTAGGTACCTATTAAACTGAATGCTATTAGTTTTAGATCTTTCTCTCACACGTCGGTGTAGCTGGCTTTCTACAATTTCACTCTACCAAACCGACTCGACAACCTCGTAAAAGCTTACCTGGCAACGAATCTTTTTTCCCGCAGTTATATAGGTGTGAATATCGTGCAAATATATACAAGTCTATGATAAAATAATGCTATGATTATAGAAAAATACCTACCTACCTGTTAAATAGGTACTAAAAACGTACATATAAATGTAATAACCATGTTTTGGTGACGTTTTTAACGGCCAGTTTTAAATCTTGCATCCCCATATATATGGAAGACGTTGTGTGTGTGTCTTATTGTTTATATTAAGTACTTGGTTTAAGATGCATTTTTTTGCAATTTTAAAAGATAAAAAAGCTTTTTGAAGACAAATGAAGTGTCTCACATTTTACGACCCTCTGTGATGCGTGTATGATACTAGTAAGTATAAATCATAATAGTTTAGCCTTGTACGGCGTGGATAAAAGTATATTTTGTATAGAAATTACTCAAGCATATCTGAATATCAATATCAGATATCATAATATCGTAGTACGAGTAATATAAGTAGGCATAACAACCTTAATATCTGCTATCATAACACAGTGTAATGTGAGTAAATAACTGCCTTATTTAACGTATTGTACAACTTTAAACTTTTCACGACGACGAAATATTTTACGCCTTTAAACGTTTATCTACTTGTTGTTTTGTCATTGAATTACTTTTGTAAAAGATCTTTAATTACTTGGTTTCAACACGGAACGTTTTTATAGAGATTTATATGCTATTAAGCTAAATCACACGTATAATTCGAACGGTGGTAGGTATTACATTGTTTACTCTTTATTTTTGTAGGAAACTATATATATACGTAGCAACATCAAACATGTACTTAAATCTTGTTTTTCAAAATTTATTAACTAACAAATAAAACACGTTGAGAAGATAGCATACTAATTGAAATTCGGTCTAACAATAGGAGCGTTCAGTTGGAATCCCCGGCATGACCATACCGGTCTGACGCACAGTGGGTCCCGGGTTCAATCCCTGGCCAGACAGACATCTGAATGATGAGTTTAGATTTCTGTTCTGGGTTTCTGTTTGTGTAATCGTCTTTGTGTGTTCATGGCACCCACGACGCAGAAGAAAATCCTACTGTGGGGCTGAGCGTAGAAAGCGTCTACGTTTATTATCACTTACGATGATGGTGAAGGAGAACATCTTAAGTAAATTTCAGCGTCGAGTTTATAAAATACTCAAAAGTGTATGTAGTCTACCACTCCGATTTGGTCAGGGCAGTGGCCTGTGGCCTAAAGTCGTCTCACCCTGAGAGGAGACTTGTATCCAGTTGTCGCAGTGACGACCCACGGGGCAGAGCGGTCGCCATACCGGTCTGACACGCAGTGGGTTCCGGGTTAGAACCCCGTCCAGACAGACATCTGAATTATAAGTTTAGATTCTTTTCTGGGCCTGGGTCTTTGTATGTCCATGGTACCCACGACACAAGAGAAAATCTTAGTGTGGGCTATGAGTGTAGAAAGCTGAGGGACAGTAATTCGTTGACGTCAGATTTATTTACTGGATAATTTGAAAGTAACGGTTACCTGTGATTTATAGAATCGACACTTTTCTCCATCCTCTATACAATTCTGCTAATTGGACAGCGAAGCCCGTAATTAGATCTTAGAGCGGGGATATGTAGGTACCAATTTGAACAACTAACATCTTTCTTTGTATAACTGAGTATTATCCTGTTTGCATAAGGAACGCAACTGAATCATACGTGCGTTACGTCTAAAGGACCATTTTAGCACCTACACGTGGGTGTTAGATTTGGACCGGTGGTGGCAAGCTTGCTCAACGACATTTGCAATATGATTATGCGAGACGATGCTTTGTTTCAGGACAGTTAGGATGTTTTTGTGTCTACCTACATGTACTAATACAGTTTTTTTGCTATAAAAGTATAAAGTGGTAATTATATTTTTTTATTGTGTGGGTACCTGTAATGATCATGCATTACAGGAACCGGTTTCGGTTTAGTGCTTGTTTTCATTGACACAATTTGGCCAATTATATACCTGTAATGATTTATTAAGTCAACGAAGTGGAAAATTGCAAAAAAATCATGTAATCATGAGCGGTCATAACGTACTATAAACGTTGCGAAACTAAAAAAAAATGAATTCCCCATATAACGCATTCGACTGGAGAAGAATTATAATATTGAAGATGTACTTGACCTATATTGTTATGATAAGTGAAGTGAAATAGGTGTTATTTTCATTCTGTCATAGCAGCACTGACCGTGACGCTGGCGAGTTCCAAGTGGAGAGGCTCGGCGTAGAAACTGTGAAGTCTTCATCCTTCTTGCGGCCGCCGTGTTCCTTGTAGTCACGGAAGCAGCGCTTGCAGCGCGTCGGCCACCGCACTTGCGGGTGGAAGCCCAACGGACACATCGGGTCGCCTTTCGCCAACGGGTATAAGTGATGCATTTTCGAAATATATATACACACACTACCAACAAATGCACCTCACGAATGTCAACGTTTATCTAAATGCCACAATGTTCAAACACTCGTCAAATCACATTCCTCTATCAAACATCATACTGCACGTCCGTCCTGGAAATGGAGTAGTCTGTGCATCCGATCACGCATCACTGGATAACATTTATGGAATGGGTTTTACGCTATAAATAATAATTTATTTAACTAGCAACGTGGTCGAGGCGCTCGTACGTCTGCACCGCACACTGGCAATAAAAATATCCCACCGCTAGCACCTAACCGGGCGACCTAAATCGGCGGCTCCGAACCGGCCACTCCGAGTTTCTCCGACATTCAAGGCGCGCAGATACAAATATTATGCGTTGCGAGCGTTCCGTGATGCAACGGCGAGTAGGGGGCGTCGCTCTGGAAGCGAAACGCGTAAAGGATCTCGCGGAGAAGATCGCGGCGGCGCGGCGCAGGCGGCGGTCGAGCCGGCTTCCTGGGGACTGGCGGCGGCGCGGGCAGCGTGCCAACATTCGCTGCTGCTGCGCCACTTATGCTCTATTACTACTACTACACCGCATGCCGATGGACCGCACGCCGCTGCCCGCTCGTGTCGTCAATAAAAATAAAACTCGCTGCGAAGCGTCCGAGACTCGGGAGACCCGCGCCCGGTGCGTGCGCGCCGCCGCGATGGTGCAATAATTAGTTCGTTCTTATATCTTTCATCGCTTTCTTCCGAAATAGATCGTAGGGTGAATAGTGTTAGAAATATTCGGCGAACGTCAAAACGCCGATCTGTCGTTTTTAGATATTAAAAGTATGCACGTCACAACTTTATGAATGGGTGTTGACGTCAGAATAACAAGCGGATACATCGACAAATTAATTAGTTGAATATATAAAATACGACCCATGACTTTCCATTACATGAACAGTCATATCAGACGAAACGAGACGTATAGTACGAACAGTCGTATCAAACGAAATTTATGATGACAGTCAGATGTTAAAAACTTATTCATTACACGTAGGTATCTATATCAAAGAATACCGATAGAAAATAACGTAGGTAGCCTACTTATTAACACATACAAGTAACGCTATATTACCTAGATGTACTATTTACTAAAGTTAATAAAAAGTAAAGCCATAATTAAAAAGAGAGTATTTATTGTCAATAATAATTAACAAATTAAATGAATATTACATTCAGACTCATGAGATAAATTCGAAAGATTATGCTGCTTAGTTTCTGTTGTCGTTATGTATATTTATTTAAATGATTACAAAGTCATACAATTATTTTCTTGTTGTTATAATAAATTGAGTAATGATATAAAAGTAGGTATATAAAATGGTAAAATTATCAAAAAATCATTATTAGTATTGAGTTAGCAGAAGTCGCCTTCATTCAAAGGCTCGTCTTCCTTCTTGTCGTACACAAGGGTTTTGTAAATTACTTCTTCAAAGTGCAGGGCGTTCAACCCTTTAGGCTCCGCTACTTTTATTTTTACATCTCCTGGATACAAAATTTCTCCCTTGTTCTTCGTACAACCCATTACAAGTGATTTTTGCAGTTTGTCAATGCATGGGATTTCTGAAATATAATGTTTTTTTTATTTAGTGATAATATGTCTCCTATCATATTTGAACTAACAGAAGAATGTTTCGATTTTATAAGTATTGTATCAAAACAAAATAGTTATTACAATTACGTGACTAATTTCTGTTACAAAATAAATCATATCGGGTTTATTTTTTTATTCAATCTCAAATCACACAAAAGCTTCTCGGTAGCCAATTGCAATTTTCCATGAACGTACAAATTTTACGACTAACCTGAGGTAACTACTTTCTTGATGGGTGTCCCGAGGGAAGCCTCGATGACGCGCACGTCCCGCACCAGCTGTTCGAACTCTGACGGTGTCAGCGAGCACACGTGGTCCGTGCCCTTCATGCCTTTGTCTAGGGTTATGTGCTTTTCTAACACCTGCAATTAAAAAAAATCAATTGGCAAACGGCAACGGACGAAGCATGCTATTACAAAAATGAAATAACAGATAAAATTGGGATCAACTGGGATCAACTGCCGATAAGATCTACATGGGTCCGCCACAGTGGCGCTGCTATCCATGAGGACTACCATGGCTTTATAAAGGCAGAAATTGATTTTTAATAAAAAAACAGAGTCTGGAATGGCAAGAAATAAATGATCAGTAATCACGGTAACCGACTGAGCTTCTGTCAAGACTCAGTACTTATTTTTGTCACCCTAGACTTTCCAGAGTAATTCTTTTTTAAACAAGCTCTAAGTGTCGGTAGGATGTATGAATGAATGAATGAATGAATAGTAGAATGGGCATACTTTATTATCCATCGTACTCCTTTTATGTCAACGAAATGTTCGCAATATTGTGTATATTTAAATACGTTACGTACAACGAGACATCTCTGGTAGATTTGAAGTCTGTGCATGGTAATGGACAATTACATATCAATTTCACAAGATAATCAAACTCTTAATCACGAATAATAAAATCATCATCAACTACGGAATGTTTACTAGTGTATCAGGAAGACAAGGTTGTCAAGGAAATTGTCTAGACTGTTTCTTTGCCGAAACAAACTTCATTGCGATCAGTCAATTCGAGACGTTTTCTTTTGTTGAAATTATAACAAAGTAACCGGGTCAAACAAAATAAAACGAGATGTCAAGTTCAAAGAAAAAGTCAAATAAAACATTCAATAGATCCGATATCTTCAGAATGCAACGTGTAATGAAGCGGAGAATTAATTCGTTACAGTTGTTTGATACGGATGGTAGAAGAATGGTAGCACAGACGATTGTTTTCAATACTTCTTAAAACATTTAGCATCGCACGTGTAGGTAGACTTTATTATAATAATTGTTTATTGCCTCTAACACACAGTTAAATACAATTAAAAACAAAAGAAAATTACAATTAATGGAGACAAAAGGAGACGGCTCAGCCTTGTCTGTAACGAGATATAGATCTCGTACAGAGCTGTTTTTCAGCCGCTCCCTCCTCCCTGAGGTGTTGTGCGGGAGTTCAAAGTCACAGGCTCCCCATTTACCTGACTTATATGTAATTAAATGTAATCATAAATCGTAAGTAATAATAAGACATTAAAAAGATTAAAACAGTAAAAACAATTAAAAAAAATGCATAAAATTCACAAAAAAAAAAACTAAAACTAACACCAGATTAAACAAAAAAGAAAATCAACATGGGGCAAAAAAGAAAATCAACATGGGTATTTGGTACGTACCAAGTTTTATAGCGTACTTGTAGCTCTTAGAACTCAAGGTACAAAGAAGCTTTTATTCAAACGTTGTCGTTATCATTTGTAATAAGGCATTGAAATTACTGCAGACATATATAAATTATAGTATAGTATATTATTTTTCAGAGTAGAAAGAATATTTATTATATCTTCGAGCTATTCTTAGACTGAGGAAACTATATAAGTTTATACGTAAACTACATATGTTTGTAATATATAATTAAATTTAGTTTATTTTATACGGTAAAATCACGTGAATATAATGTTGCATAAATTTTACTACCGACTCTTGAACATCTACTACAAATGTACTGTAGTTTTGGTTCTATCTTAACCGTGATTTAACTGTTAAGATAGAACCAAAGTCTAGTCAGTGTAATCAAACAGTCTTAAGACTGCGTTCGAAATTAATACACAAAGTTCGAATTAAGAATAACCAAAACTAATGTACTAACTATGATTGGTTATAGGTCATTGTAATACTATTACGACAGCGAGAGTCGCTCATGCATTGTAAAATATTTCACAAACCTTAGCTCCAAGGGCGACCGCAGCCAAAGCCACAGCCGTTCCTAGTTCTTGTCCGGAGTACCCGACAGGTATGTCGAATGTATTCTTGTAGTCTAGGAGCACAGTCAAGTTGCAGTCTTCGAATGGCACGGGATACGCAGATATGCAGTGCAGCAAGCAAAACTTTTTGTGTTGCGCCGACACTATGTCATAGATGGTCTTCACGGCAGACTTGTCCACCATCCCAGTGGAAATAATCAGGGGAACATTCTTAGACGCAGCGTATTTCAGGAACAACAAATTGTTCGAGTCGCCGGAACCTATTTTGATGAATGGGACTTTTATATTAACCAGGAAGTCAAATGACACCTGAAAATAACATTTATGAAATGATACCAGCCAAGCTAATAGTTCCGGTATCCTGCCTATAAACGCTAGTACTAGGTTTCCATAGAGTTATCGTTTAATTAAATGCTAATATTAAACGCTATTTACATATTGGTCTTACTGGCAGACATTTATTATTAAGATTTTATGCGTACATGATATATTATTTTAACTTCTGATATCCACCATATAAAAATTAACATCAAGGTATGAATTAGGAATTTTCATCGTGGCATATCTGGTTTGCCATATCTGATTTTTCGTAAGGGTTACCTGTCCGTATTACGACCATTCGTGCAGTTTTTTGTAGGTTTCATTAAAGTCTTAGAAGCTATATTACAATACTAAGTAAATAGTTTGTATAGGTTAATATTTTCAAATCATCATTTAAGAATTCGTCATAACATTTCTATTAATATATTTTTTAACTTTCTGATACATATGTGGTCTTTTTATTTCTTTCAATGGGCGAGGTAATTTATTATATAATTTTATGGCAATTTATTTATTTATATAAATTTTACCAAAAAAGATCGACTTCAAAATTCAAGTTAATTTCAATTTGAAGATGAGTCCAAATACTAGAATATAATCGAAATTTCTTCATAAGTGACAGAGTAACTGAGTAACATAATAAAAAAAAATACAGTTGAATTAAGAACCTATTCTTTAATTAAGTCTGTTTATTTATTGTATAAGGTATGTTTTACAACGTGGTCAATGGTTCAACGAACGCGTATAGTCTTTCTTGTAAACGATATAGTTACGAGTAGACTGGCTAGCCTTGACTGCGGCTTGTTAACGGCTTGAAAAGCTTAGCGCTAGTTTACGATTACTTATGACTCTTTAGAATGAATCCTACCTAGATATTCTGTTAATAAGTAGGTAAATTATTTCTTAGAAAGTAATATTTTGATTACAAAAGTAAAAAAAAAACTGTATATTTTATGTGCCTGTTAAAATAAATTTATAAACATAATAACATTGACATTTGGATTTTGACATGTAAATTTCGCATTTTTTTAAGAGTGAGACTCAGTACGCAATAGTCACCCGTTCAATACTACACGAAACTTTATCAAAAACTATGTATATACTATTCTTACAACGATAGCGTATCTCTATAAGGATTACACTGAATTAAATTGATAAAAAATGGCCAATAAACGTCTGCTGTAACATTTTAACACTTTACCATACAGGTCGAATTGTATAAGTCTGTCATCACCCGATCCGCCGATGACCCGTGGAGGGGAGTTAATATGTATATGGAATAAAGGGACATTTGTCCAACTTGGTGACGCCAAACGGTCAAACACGTATAAGGTTTTAATTCCGAGGGGTTCAGCTGCCACCTTAATGACGCCTATGGATTTAAATTCCAACTATCAAAATTCTTTAATTAATTTATAAAGGAATATGTGTAGGGAGTCTTGAACGAACAATGTATTCTTATTTAATTGAGACACATTGGTTTTATTGCATTTTGATGGACTCCAATAAAGGCAATAAAGGGCCCTATCTTATCGTAAGACGCAAGTGTGTAGATATTTGTTTATATATAACTATATTTATGTACGAATATCTACTCAATCTTATATTCTTATATATACCTATATTTGTAATATGACGATATTGTTGTACTGTAAAATGATATCGTGTACGAATTAAATTATATCTTATTTTTTTATATCATGATTTTTATCCCTGGTCATAATTATGTTAAATTCAATTAAAGGGATGATCACGCCACTTACAAATACAAAATCGGCAAGTGAATGAAATATTTCTAGATACACAAATTTTATATGTATTGCTGGCAAAAAGTAAGTACTTTTGTTTTAAGTAAAAATAATTAAGCATAACAAGAACGGATCGAGTTATTGCTACATACATTACAGTCATTAAATGTGATATTAAACTAGAGTTTAAAATGTTAACATATCTATTCTGACAATAGATACTAGACGATAATAAAAGCAAAGCATACCATATCCATAGCTGAAGCTGTAAATAATATTCCAACTTCATTTGCATATTTAAATAGTTCTCTGTACTGGGATTCAGAAAACTCCAGATGTCGTTTATGATCGCCATAGGTTTTGCCCCAGGAATTGGCATTCTCATACGGTCGCTCCAGATATTTCGGTGTAAATTTCTCCTTGAGGCAAGTCTTTTGAAACTTCACACAACTTGCTCCTGCATCCTGAAATACATGAAAATATTTTTCAACACGATTCACATCTCACAGGTGATAAACTAAAATATTCTCGCGCCTCCCTCCGTCGTGGTCCACGTTTACCACGGGGTACCACGGAATGCCAAGTTTCAACCAAATGCTTTAATAAGTAATAAACACATCCTTAAAACTTCCGCATTTGTAATATTATTAAGATTGTTCTTGTAAGATATATTTTTGTGAGACACTAAAAGATTGTAATCGATTTATTTATTTTAGGTTAAAGTTGGGCATTTCATCTTAAGGGTTTAAAGGAGTTGAAGAGAATGCATTCCTGTTTTATGAAAGCTCTTCAGGTGCTTTATTCCCGGATTTACAGGAATGTACATGACCAATATTACAGCGTAAACTGAAGTTTAAGCACTATTTAAGGAATTTAAACAAAATAGATAGTACATTGTATTGTTCAAACCTATGAACAGTGTCTGACAAGTACACAATATGTCATATCCTAGCTTATGTTACGCTTCCCACATAATTATGTATGCATTCGTCGCACCCAATACAATCGTACTAACAATAGTGGGCTGGAGGTAGTACCTAAAATTGCGGATATTATATGGCAATAACAACTTTTGTTATGTAAATCCTGCGGAAGAGCAGAGCCTCCTAACACAGGCATATTTTGCTTAAAAGGAGGCTATGGCCACTTAATTGTAATGAACCTAAACTGAAACGCAATAAAGTATTTCTATTTCTATTTCAAAATAACAAAATAAAATACACAAACGAAAATACGAAACAAAATAACACACTTGATAACTTAATATAACACAAAGGAAAGTAATTTAATCTTAGTTATTTAATTATTATTAAACTGGCAACATTTCAAATTTCGGACAGTATTACGCGCCTTTGTAGCGACAAAATATGTATTAAATTGTAAACAGGCGGTCTTTACAATTTAATAATAAGAAACTTCAAACTGTATACATACATATACATAAGAACAAAGTCAAGTGGTTACGTTATCATGAGTGCTCATATCTTCAAGTTCAAAACTATAGTATAGGTAGATATTACTTATTCATATTATTATTTATTACGAATTTATGATATATTATTTCTCACATAATTATGTATCGTTGCACACAATACAAAAGTACCTACGGAATTGCTTTGTCATGCTAATTATAGAAAAGAATGTATTTACTTTAGAACTATTGACAATGTGTCGAAAGGTCAGCTGGCGGCCATCATTAAAGCTATTTATAAGATTGATCTAATGACTTTTTAAGCAACACTACGCATCGCAATTTAAAAAGTAAATATTCGCATATAGTTTACATGTAGTATTAATATGTTTTTCGTGGGTCATATTATTAAAATAATATTCATAATATGATTTTAAAATCAAACGAGTCTTTTACCTAGAGAACGTAGTCATATAAAAGTGAAAGTATGTTCTATTTAGTTATGTATATAAAGGCGAATCTGTCAAAGGCGAATCTTATAAACAAACGGCATTGTTTTGTTTCCTGATTCAAATTATATACTGCTAATTGTAAGAGGAAGTTAAAACCAGACTTACCTTAGCGGCTTTTATCAATTTTTTTGCGATTTCAATGTCACCTTGATGGTTTTGTCCAACTTCTGCTATTATAAAACACGGGTTGTTGCCACCGACGCTAATGTCCTCCGTAATCTTAACTTCGACCATCTTCTCAGCCGTCAGTGTTCCATATAGAAAATTGTATCGAACTGACCCTCGACTAAAGTTCTTGTGGGAAAAACACTGTTAATATATAAGTTTATCGACCTCCGCCTCGGTATCGGATTGAATAAATAAGGTCAATTCAATATAAAGCGAGCTGCTTGTTGCGCGCCCGCCGCACTAGTGCGCGCCGGCCCCGCCGCGGTACCCACTCCGCATGATAATTGATAAAAACCAGTATACTGGAGGGCGTCGCTCGTGACCATATGTAACGAGACCCTGTAGATAAATAACAAACGACTGTACACATAAAACATCGTATTTATTAAACGTTCTTTGTACGCATTGTTATACATTTTTGATTTTTAAACAAAAAAGATGCATTTTACACAGTGCAAGTTGCTATTTTGATAATGTCTTCGTGATTCTTAAATCTGTCACCTAACGCTCTATTAACTTTAGATTCTGTCATTTTGCCAAGGAAGCTCGAGATGTATCTGCCCGCCTCTAGGAGCTTGATTATGTCGATGTTTGTGTTGACTCCCAGGCCGTATAGAAAGTAGACGAGGTCTTCAGTTGCTAGGTTGCCGCTTGCGCCGCGAGCATACGGGCAGCCGCCGAGTCCAGAGATCGAGGAATCGATGGTGTTGATGCCGAACTGTAAAACAAAGATCGTTTATATATCGCGTTGACGTAACACGCCGTGAGATGAGTGGGTGTGTTGACATGCGCTTAACAACAGTTTTGCTAGTGTCTGTTATCGTTAGCGGTGAACTTTTAGGTGCACTTGTCTCGATAAGATTAAATGTAATTTTAAGCAAACATTCTTTACATGATTCTTTTCTGACAACATCACATAATAAATGTGGATTAAATTTATCAGGGGCTGTAAAAAACAAATATAAAAGTACGTAAACATGTTATCTATAAGTAAACAATAACATAAAGATATTTATAAGAAATACGATAAACCCGTACGTGGAAAATAACGACAAGTATCACTACAATCTTTAAGAATCTACCAGGCTTGTCTTATTATAAGTGATCTTTGCCACTCAGTCTAATAACTTATCTATTGGGTAAAACATAATTCTATTTGGTAAAACACTTAGATTTCATTGACGACTATGGATTTTTACCAAAATGGAGAAGTCCTGTGGCGTATTCTGCTACACTGCTCCATTACGGATTAGTAGTTGAGGGAAGGAGCCCGTATTCAACGTATTCAAACCGCCCATTAGGGCTCCTGATAAGGTTGAACCTCAGCTATCTAATGATAACAACAGGACTGACGGCTCAATGTTCCCTTCGAAGCACGGAAGTGCTTAAAAAATCACCAGCGGTCACTCGTCCAACTACCGACTGCGACCGACGTTGTTTTTAACCGACTTCAAAAAAGGAGGTTCTTAATTCGACTGTACCTTTTTTATGATTTTTCGACTGGGTGAACTGATTTTGATATT
>DWTU01001514.1:0-13075 GCA_018251515.1 Cecropterus confusis | reverse complement strand
GTTGCCCTATAATCAATTGTTTTATTTTTTTATAACTAGTTAACCCGGCGAACTTCGTAGCGCTTAATTAAATAATGTGTAAAAGTTTGATAACTATAAATATACGATAAAAATATACGAAATATATTATCCTATATTAAATTATCAGTTCTACTACATAATCTACTATATAATTAACACGTAGTCAATAGATTGTGCTGGCTTTAATTTCTATATATGATATTCAAGTTATTCCATGGCAAAGAAATATTGACAAAACAACGCTTGCATCTGTCCAGTAGTTTTTGCGTGAAAGCCGGAAAACAGACAGACAGACAAATGTGTCAAATAAATTATAGCCTATGTGTTGCCGAGGACTAATAGCTTTATAACAAAAAAAGTTTCATCAAAATCCGTCCTGTAGTTTTTGATTTAAAGCCGCACACACAGACAGACAGGAAATTCAAAATGTTTTGTTAGCTTGTGTTACTTGTACGAAGTCTCCTAGGGCTATATTTTTTTTTAGTTTTTATTCAATGTACAGAATTGAACTCTTCTACAGTTTTATTATATTTATAGATAGTTATACATATATAGGAACTGTATACGAAGAAGTTTTCTTTCCGTTATAGTTTACTTGCGCACGAGAATAAACCATAGAACCAAATCAAAATAATAGTTCTAGTACCTTTCAGTTCATCTTCAAAGCGTGCTAACCCGCTTCAGTGCCATTGCGTTTGATGGCCACACGCAAAATAATAGGCACAAGTCAATTATAATTGTAGACTCGCCGACTTAATAGATACTTCCTGTAGACCGATATTTGTAAGTGGCTACAATTTTAGCGCTACATTGATCATAGTGGATCTATCTATGTTTGTATCTTCCTCGTAGGTTTTTATTTTTATACTAGAGAACTAGTACTCGAGAACTAGCCACGAACAGGCAGTCCATTTGATGGATGGAGGACGGCTACTACCTATAATCACCACCTGTAATCAAACCAAATAAAATTGAAGTCTTACCTCAAGTTAGTCAAAAATGCTTACCCATCCCTAAGGACTAGGTTGAGATGCCTTAGATATGTATATCTTCCCTACCACCCTTCCCCTAAAACCAGAAAATAGCAGTGTTAATGGGTGGTAAGTGCCCCCAGAGTCGAATCACAATGGGCTTTATCGACTTTTAATTACCCGACTGCGTCAGAAGGAGGGTAATGTTTTTCGAGCGTATGTATGTATATTTGTTTGTATGTATGTCAATTTCTTTAGCACGCGCTACAACCTAAACGGCTTGACGGATGTGACGTATGAGATATCAATAGAATCGTGTCAGTTTGGAAAGTAACATAGGCTATATAATTTTATAAAATGGCGACTGTAAATTCGGGGAAAAGGTGGGAGTAGGAATGTATTTTTGATCAAATGAAAGCTAGTAAATAGACTATTCTAAAAATATATGTTAAAATACTTTAATTCACTGTTTTGACTAAAACACACATAAAATATTAAATAAATATATTTGAAATATATCATTATTAACAAAAAAATTAAAGCAGGCGGGCTTTTTGTTTACAACGTTCCCTCAAAACGATCATTGTTTACGTTTTGGACCCATCATTGCAGTACATTGTAAGGTATGGCCGAAACCGAAAACGTAAACGAGTAATGAACATAAAACGTGATGGTCTTGAAAAACCTTATAAACTCGTACGAAGCACTGATCGTATTGTACAACGTACTCCAAAACTCTTAATATTTTCTTTACACTGTCATGTCTCAACCGTAACTCGACAGCACAAAACTGCTTTGATTTATTATTAGCGCGCTATATCTGTGCCTAGCGTTAAATATAAAGAAACAAACAAAATGTACTTCTGTTTGTTTCTGTTAATAGGCACCCGACATCAATCTAGTACGTCTTTGTCTACCGTTTTGTTGACTGCTTGATTAATCGCAGTGTCTAATTGCGTTCTTATTTTATGTGTTTATAACTTTTTTACCCAGAGAATACATTGCAACAGACTTTATATAAGTAAGGTACAAAGTTGATATTTTTTATGTTCTGTCGTTTATATTACGTACGTTTGGTAAGTTTTGCAACGGACGTTTGCAATTTTGAGTTCCGATCATATTGTTTCGGTTCCTTGTAGCTTGGAAATCAATGGCCTAAAACCCGTTAGGTTAAAAATTAGATATATATTTAGCGTAACAGCCAATCAAAGAAAACTTTTGAGTAATAATTATAAGGGCCATACACCAAAGTACTTATTCACGCGTACACACGTCATAATCCGCGTAGTTATAGTGCAAATAAAAAAATAAGATAAAATAATAGAAATTGGGTAAGCGTGAATAAAGTCTCGAGCTAAATAAAATAACAATAAAACTAGAATATAGATTAGTAATTTGTTAAAGTAAAAGAGGCTATTTAACCCCAGGAAATATAACAGTGTAAAAGGACGTGATTAAAAATTTAAAACAAAATTGGACACGCGACATTAAACACACAGAACTTAATTCTCCTTTAGATATAGTTAAATCCATCAAATGTTACGAAGTGTAACATTTAACTCAAAATGATTGACCGATAACAGTTTTTCAAGCGAAACCAAAACCGTGCCTTTGGTTTCTGACCTTGTTTCGGCCGAAACGGAAACTTTCTTTAGATTTATGAAATTGTACACAAATCTATAAAATTAAGAGATATACAGACAGACTTACATTAGCATTTGGATGAATTAGCTCTATTATTATTATTTTGGTTAATTTTGAGGTGAAGCAAAGTTTTAGCACAATTTTAAAAAGTAAATGTTATATTTCTACAATGTCGAGTTTATATTTACGCTCGACAAAGCAATACCCTCCTTCTGACGCAGTTGGGTAAACATAGTTGTAACTCGGTCATCTTTGATGGCTCATTAATAGGTATTCTTTTTGGTATTATATTATTTTTGGTATGTTTGTTTGTTAGCGATGGGGAATTTTATTAAATTTTAATTTAATTTTGTAACTGAATCTTGGCCGTAACCGAACTCGAACCTTCGGTTGGGCACTGTTTAAAATACAAATGAAAAAGTATTTAGTTGTATTTTTTCTCCTCATGTTCTAAACGAAATGACCTAAATATGTTTAAAGCGTTTTAACGCCAGCTACATATGTTTATGTAGGCCGAATACACACGTTCGTGTGAATATAAAAATGAAATATTGAAAATATAATAAACCTTAATTTTTTGTCCACTTTATTTCACACGTTATGTTCTATGTGTCTTCAGGTGTATCTTCTCATAATATTATTTTATTTAAAGTTTTTATGGAAGATATTATTTTTAGTTAATAATATAATTTTCTGTTTTAAAAATATCTTCTGAATAATAAAGTAAATTGGCCGTCTAAAATGTTTAAAAAAAAACTATGTTTTGATTTTTTTGTATCAGATTGAAGTAGCAAACGAGCATGCAATCCATCTGACGGTGAGTGATTAGTGCCGCCCATATACATTTGTAATCAAATTTACATAGACCAGGAGTTCCATCTAAAATCGATTGCAGGTGCGTTGCTGCTCCCTAGAACTAAGATGATCGCCTCATATATAGGTGAGCTCACATCCTTCCACTGAAAC
Source organism: Cecropterus confusis (assembly GCA_018251515.1). Lineage (NCBI taxonomy): Eukaryota > Metazoa > Arthropoda > Insecta > Lepidoptera > Hesperiidae > Cecropterus > Cecropterus confusis. The sequence goes on along the minus strand of DWTU01001514.1, from coordinate 9,473 downwards.
GCAAGATTTGCTTCACGCTAGAAATAGGTGTGGCTGTGGTGGCCCTGATCGAACTACACTGGTTCTACCATCTGGAAAATTGTCTATTTTTTATTTATTTAAAAATAATTTATTTGTAACCGCTGTTTATCTCAATCAGAAATTTCAGAGCAAAAGTAAGGCTCCAATTCCAATGGATCATAATTTCACGTATTAGACTTGCACATAATCTATGTCTATTACTTAGTGGCACAGTCGCTAGTCGCACAGTCGCAAAGTCGCACAGTTGTGAGCCAGATAGATGCTATCGCGTAATGGCCGGCGGCCGCACGGCAAATTATCCCACCTTGATACATGGACGCTGTTTATTATATTCATGTTTAACACGTCACATTACATGAATCATAAAATAAACAAATTGTTACACACGTTTGAGGTTCATTTTCCTTTTTTTAATGAAATTTAAGTGGCAATGAGCACGAAGTGTTGGTGAGGTCACAATATGATCTTTGATCAAATGATTTAAGTAAAATAGGAGTCCTGTGTAAAGTCACAGGTGTGGAGCTTCTCCTGAGGACCATAGGGAATATATAAAAAAAAATTGTCCGCTTAAAAGACGCGCTCAGATTGGGCAAAATTCCTGATCTATGTTCTTGAATAAGGTTTGTAGAATGCAGATAGTTAAAAATGGTAACATACAGCTTGTACCAGTTTTTGTTTATAATGATTGAGCTTTTAAATACCTCCCCAATAATTTAATCATACTCACTGTCCAATGTCTATCTAATAAAAAAAAGATTTTAGTAAAGTCTGTAGCCAGCTTTTCTATATCCGTGTTTTTTCTTTTAGTGCTAATTAGCATTTTAACCTAATTGCCTTGCTAATTTCAGAAAAAACACGTAACCGTTCAATGTGTATTTTTGGCAATACATAATTACGGATCAACTTATGATAATACTTTACGAATATTATAAGGAACGCAAAAAGAAAGAATTATGTTTAACCGTGACAATATTACATACAATGTAGCAAAATAAAAATAATTAGTACAAAGAAGCATTGTATTGTTCTATTAAACACAATAAAAAATAACTAAGATAATAAGAAAGTGAAAACAATAAATGATGAAGCAAAAGTAAAAAGTTAAATTATATTTCCAAGATATAATAAGTTAAATAATATTTATAAGTTCCCAGATAACTAGGCGTTATATAAAAAATACCGTAAAATTGGCCTAAACAATACCACTCCACTTCATGTCGATGCCGTGGGAATCTACAAAGGTTTTACATCCAGTAGTCGGCACAGTTTTCCTGCGGTTATTCATTTCTCAGTCATCAACACACGTATTCAAACGTGGTGACAACAGCAAAACTCCTCTTTCTAGGGCAAACCTATTTCCAGCAGTTTGTTGTATACAAGTGTAGCTTAAAAATGCAGCACACCAAGTCATGAAAATTCCTCTATTCATAGACGTAGTAAATCTAAGCACTGCTTACACGAAACCACGCTTATAATAAAGGCACACACTGATCTTTAAACATGTCTCGTTAAACAATCTAATCCTTTATAATCCCGTGCGATCAAAATAATCCGTTCTATCAAACTAACAGAGACGCTAATTCCATTACAGATATGCCGTCAATAAGTTCGTTCCGACGCTCATTCGGACCGCAAATTTAATATCGACGAACGAACGAACGACTGGATTTGTGACTAAAATATCAATTGCCCACACGATACCGTCGGCGTGGCGTCGAATAGACTCACAAATTACATTATCAAGATTCAATTTGCAATGAACAGTCGCTGCTAGAAATCTCTCCGATCCCCATATTTGAATAATTTAACGCTGCGGGACCGTGCCGTGACCTCCGGGCGCTTTTGACTGGAAGATCCTTTGGCTATTGTATTCCTATTATTATATTTAAACAGTTTTAAATTGTTGGTGATAGATTTATTTGTGAACTGAGCCGTTATTTTAACATATTGCGTGGCAATGGCCGCACTTCTGTATTACTTTTTAACGAATTTGTAAATTCGGTACATTCCAAACATTTTTAACTCGAACGCATTTTTATCGTCTTCATATACATATGTCTCCTAACTAATGACTCACTGACACCCAACGGTTCAGATTCAGATTAGTATTGAATAAGAAAATGTTATCGTTAAAGTGGAGCGACTAGTGGGGAAACATATGTATGTAAGGAAAATTTTAATAGTTGTCCAGTATTTAGCCTTTTACATGTTGTAGGTAGCGGAGGGTGCAAAGATTTCCGTTTAAGGGTAGTTTGACTAACCAAAGGTAGTAATTCAAAAAATTTCATGGCGAAAAACGGTCTACCGATGAGGATACACGCTTTAAGACTTCTAGATTTTGTGGAAGGCTTGAGGCTACTAGCCACGATCAGGTGTTCCTCGCAAGTAGGCTCCAAAACCATTTCCTATCTTTCTCAGATAGGTAATTCCGAGTTTCCATTTCAACACTTTGATTTTCAAAACGAATTAAACAGCTTTAGTGAACGACGTAAACGTAACGTTAAAGAAGAGCCCGTAATAGATACTCAGCAAGTGCACTGAACTGAACCAAGTTGCATAAATGCACTTACGCAGCTTAAACTATTGGGATAATGAAGTTTCCACTTCGGGGTTGCCGATCAATTAGCTCTTATTCACCGTCGATATCTTAATGTCCTACAGATTTTGGATTTACTGTATCACTTCATAGTCTTACTTAATATTATAAATGCGAAAGTTTGTGAGGATGTATGTATATTTGTTACTCTCTCACGCAAAAACTACTGGTCGGATTTTGCTTACAAATAGTTTAATGATCTGGATTTATACATGGGATACGCATTTTCGTGGTAAGCACGATCGAAGCGACGGAACCGCGGGAATAAGGTAGATTAGTATGAAACTGCAGTTGCTGAGGTTTTAAACATTTGAAAAAGGTAATGTAAATTAATGGAATTTGTAATGTTAAGGCAAAAGGAGCACAGGTCGCCCCCCGACCAGGTGGACCGATGACCTGAAGAAGACAGCGGGTAACCGTTGGATTCAGAAGGCACAGGACCGGTTGGAGTGGCGCCGTTTAGGGGAGGCCTATGTCCAGCAGTGGACCTCGAAAGGCTGATGGATGGATGGATGGAATGTAAATTCCAACACATGTCAGATATTTTTAAAATTCCCTCATTTTATAGGAGGCGACCACCGGTCCTCGAGAGTAACAACGCATTTGAGATCGACTCCGGATAGGACCCCTGTTTTATATGAAGTTGCTTAAATATCCATGACCAGTAACTTACCATCAGGTGGACTGCATGCTCGTTTGCTACTTTAATCTGGTAAAAAAATAAGACCATCTCGATATTTGCTCGAGTATGATAACTCTATAGGGTTGTCAAGTGTGGAATTTTTTTAAGTTTATTAATCTCTCAACGATATTACGTCTTCATGTGTTTTATCTTTCTTAAGTAACATAGTTCTGGCTTAGCTTCAGCTTGTCCCAAAATATCCAAATTCTATCGACAGAGTGAAAATAAACATATCTGTGACAATCGATACCAATCCTCTCGAACCCGGCACGAATTTAGAACTAATTTAGTTACAAATTTAACTCAAAACATTCCTGTTCAAACCGTTGGACGGCTATGAAATTGGAGATCTTGACATTGCTGATCCAATTTGGTCGTCTAATTAACATCTGAGATATTGTGATTGTCATAGATTTGAATCGTAAACTCAAACCGTCTTCCATCGTCGTTAAAGGAAATTTCAAATATTTTATTTTTAATAAGCGCTTTTTACACTTCGAAAATGACGCAATAGTTGGAATGTTATCTCTGATTACTGACATGAGGAGTTGAAATACTGCGATTAAGTAGTCGTGTTTGGTGCACTTGTTAATTAATTAAAATAATCGCTTCAGTTGTAGGTATTTCGACCATAATGAGTTACATAAGATTTAATTTACCTAAAAATGTGTAAATAAAAAGATATATAAATGTCTATCTTAAATTAATAAGACACTTTGGTAAGAAATAACGAGATTTGAAATATAAAAAAAAAGTTTTTGTCTATGCGGTGTATGAAATAACATTCAGAATTTTATGTTTCTGCTACCAATTCATGTGGCACGCTGTCTATCAGCCAGTTCTCATTTTGTCTAGCTGTTTCCAGTACTAGCATATTATCTTCATCAGATCATACTTCACCGAAGAAGTAACATTTTACTGTTGTTTAAATTCAAACGTCTCCATCGGCGTACACATCGAAAGAGCGGACGCGGCGGCGCGCGCGCATCGCATATTAACATCTATCTACAAGCTAGATGCTTACTGGGGGTAGATTTCTTGCAAGAATTTAAACAATACGGAAACCTTTTATAAGATTTTTATGTTCACAGCAATTTTGACATGACAGACAAACGTAAAATTTTCTTAATAAATATAACCGAACTCAAAATCAAATAGAAAATAGTTCTTAGCAATCTAGATTATTCATTATTGTTAATATTAAATTAATTTAAAATGGCAATCTTAATTTAATATGACACGTAAATAAATACAAATAATTAATCTAAAACCTTCATAAAACTCACATAAGTTATTTTGAATATTACAATTTCCCAAATAGTAATGATATTTGTTTTTGTTTCAGGTATGTATGAGCTGATTGTAAACTCGATATAAAGGCAAGTTCATTAATGTACACGTGCAGCTTTTTTATTATTTTTGGTACTATCTGAGTTTATTTTTACATTATATTTCGATGTACACAAAAAATATGTATGCTAACACTGTAATATACCATATATCTTATTTTATTTTGAAATATATAGCATTAAATTTTATACAATTACAAGTTTACGTATTTAAAAACAGCGCAACTTGTAGCGCGATGGTCCGCTACACACACGAATTTGTAATTATCCTTGCAATATATATGAAGTGAAAGACTTTAGGCGCGGTAGTGGGTAAAGTTATGGATTCACGACGATAGCGTCATTAACATGCTTATGTTTACTTACTCTATGCATAGATTTACTTTACTAATATTAAAAAGGCGAAATTTTTTGAAGATGGATGCTTAGACGTTCGTTACACAATCACGTCAGACAATATCAAAGTAGCAACGGATCCACGATCGATTCAGATAGAACCCCTGTACAATGGGAAGTTGCTTACAAGTGTTTATGGGTGGCAGTAACCACTTACAGTCAGGTGGACTGCATGCTCGTTAGCTACTTCAATCTGGTGAAAAAAATGTTCAATTCATCCGCCCCAGTGTGATTGGACGGCATTTATTTGACTGTTCAAATCTCCTGCGCCCAGTGTGTTTCTACACCACAGATCAATAACCTGCAGAGGGCGACACATATTCGTGTCATGAACGCTACCTTAGCTAGGGTCTCATTGTTTTCTCCAACGGCGGTAATGGCTCGGTTTACATTCAAACCTCCGGTTAAACGTTCACTTGTTATCACCAATCGGTCAGCGTTTGGTGCTACTTGGCCGACCTACTTTAATTCAACATTTTTTGTTATGTAACCTTTTAGTTTAGACTTAATAGTGGATTTTTTCGTACTTTTTGTTTGTTTAAAAAACAAGCGATAAAACTTGTTAAAATTCACAAGTCTAATTAAATTTAACTTTTATAAGATCTTTTTGCTATTGAATCAGTGACAATGAATTAACTGTAAACACAATTACCTGCTTATATAAGGCAAGCATTTCATCACTTCATTTATATTCAACCGTTAACAATCAAATATTTGTTAAAACACGAACGAAGTATTATAAGTACATTTCGTTGGGATTTATATTCAGCAATTATATCAAAGAATTAAATTGTCAAGGTAGAAATATTTGTGTAATCTACGAATATAATGGTGTAGACCCATTGTGCTTAATAATTGAGAATACCTGATTTTAAATAAATAATATCAATTACTTCTCTTATTTATATACTAGTATTCTCGGGTTGAGACTTATCGCGCCACTGCTGGGCACAGGTCTTCTCTCAAAGAGTTTTAGGCTCTATTCCACCGCACTAGACATGTGCAAATTGATAGATTTCACACGCCTTTGAGAATATTTTTCAGATAATGTATGTAGGTTCCTCGCGATGATTCCATTTACCGTAAAACGGGGATAATTATTTTCTAATACGCACATAATTTTATAAAAATCAGTGGCCAAGTATTCGAACCTCGATTGAAAGACCGATTAACAATTGTGCTATCATTAATCAGTAGTAGTAATAATATAAGGTAATTAAATACTCGCAATAAGTAAATATTTATATACACGTAGAACACGTGAGCATCACGTGCGAGCCGCGGTTGACCGCGCAACGCGAGTACGTTGGGCTGAATGTGACACAGTGAAATAAGATACGGGATTTTCAGTGGCTGTTTTTCAAAAACCTGTGCCCTTTTATATTAAACCGGATAGAACGCGCTTATAATAAATCGAAGCAGTTTTGTGCTGTCAAGTTACTGAGGCATGAAGTGTAAAGAAAATATTAAGAATTTCGGAATACATTGCACAATACGATTATTACAAGTACCTTAGTACGAGTTTATTACCTTTTTGAGAAAACAAGTATTGTTTATGGTTTCGTCCATACGTTGCGATGCAAATTGTACGTTTGCCATTTCTTTTTCGGACAAACCTTCTATTGTACTTCGCAATGATGAGATGTAACGTAAACAATGATTGTTTTTTGAAAACGTAATAAACTCGTACTAAGAGCATTGTACTGTAATACATGTAAATTTAAGGACCAAATCATTTTTTTTATTTATTAGTTTTATTTCTAAGTATTTCATGAATGCGAGATAAACAACCTTAACTACGTTATCCAAGTTAATATTTAATTATATTGTAGCATATACGTTAAATTGCAATCAAAAACTAAAATATGCTTCCTAAACTTCTTAATGTTTCGAAAATGTATGCTTGTTTTTATATTAGTCATTCACTTTATACTATAATTCGAGTTTATTTTACTCAGACTATATTGTTTACATATTTTAAATAGTAACTTTAAAAAGAAGAACCACCGCTGTCAGAATCTTATTTTGTTTAACTAAAAATATCAAATTACTGTGGCTTTTAATATAACTAAGTTATTTGTGCAAGAATCACCTACAGGCACATTTACATGTTGGTAAACATGATTATTACCTTAACATAAGCCGAGATTCTAAACAACGACATATTTCTATCTTGAAATTAGTAGGCGGTTTGTCGTCATCTCACGTGTGGGATAACACGACTCGGTACGTCACGTCGCACGAGAAATTCACGCCCGAGCATCGGCAAATCAAAATTCGTAAGGTTCACACCTACAACTGGGAGCGAGTGAGTTAAGGTGATGTAAAAATTATTAATTTGGTATTATTTCTGGATGTAAATGACATTGTGAGTATGTTGTAAAGTGGTTTTTTAATCCCTAAACAATTTATGTCACTTAAAAATATAAGGAAAAATATTTGATCTATGTTTAGCGAAGTAGATATTTTCAGTAATAATTACCTAGAGAGACAGTTTTAGATTTCGATGTAAACGATTATACCTTTGACAGTAGCTGCGATTCTAAACAGCGATATAATTCTATCTTGGAGTTAGTAGGCAGTTTGTCGTCATCTCACGTGTGGGACAACACGGCTCGGTACGTCACGCCGTACGAGAAATTCACGCCCGAGGATCGACTAATCTAAATTTCTAGGGTTCTCACCTTCACCTGGGCGCGAGTGAGATAGGTTAACGTAAAATGATTAATTTGCTTTTGTTTCTTGTTGTAAAGTTCATTATGAGTGTATTCTGAAATATTTATTTTCCTTTGTATGGTACATAAAAGACACATTAGCATTTATGTAGGTAAATTTGTGAAATATTTATTACATAGCATACCGTAAGTACCTGTTATATATTAAAATGTACAAATCCCGCAACAACACTCTCTATCACTATTACATAGAGGTAATAGGTCACTATTACATAGTTGCAAAGCCAATATATAATTGGCTTTGCAATAAAATATTTGTTTTATGAATTTGTTCGAAATAATAATACGTATTAATATGTCCTTTTTTTGTAAAATTTAACTTCATACATCTATGTAAGAGACAAGAGTTTCTTCGCAACACTATTTAATGTTCGATAAGAGTCCACGGTACATACGGATGACCTTAAATCCGTTTGTTTTATGATGCCTCTATTTGCCAACTCACCAAAAGTGGACGTAATGCGTTGACTTAACGGCAATGCGGCCACAAACAACGACGCATTATAACGACATTGTCATAAATGAAAGTCGTAATCGTAAAGGGATTTGTAATGTGTGTGATTCAAGCGATTTAACTTTAAGCTATTTTTCTCAGTTTTGTAAACATTAGTCATTTTTTCAAACAATTGCGAGCCTGTTTCCATAATAGTTTTGAATTAGGATATTGGAAATACGGCTACTTCGTCTGCATCATGGAACCGGATAGTAGATTTCCGTTTCCAAAAATAATATGTTTTTATTGGAAAATAAGTTGTTTTAGTGAATAAAAAGTTTCACATTAAAAATAGTTAAAGTATATTATCCCTTTCAATTTACTTAATATGAGAATTATTAGAAGTAAATATACAATTCAATTTTTATTAAAAGAAAACTAAATAGGTTTATAAACTATTTAATTTTATCATTTTGTATGATTTCTATGTCTTGGAGCCAACTTTTGTTGTTGAATTCTAAATATTAAAATTATAATTTAATCCCGAAACGACTAAGCAACAACCCTCATTTACTTAACTGTTAAGCGGAGCACACACTTGAGCCTCGAGGGTGGAAACATTTGATTTAATTTCTTATTCATCGGTCTTAGTGATCTTACACTTATTGTTTCAGTACTGTACAGATGTATGATTTAAGCGTATTTATTTACGTATATACTGTACGGGTTTCCCCGCGATGCGCCGCTCATGGATCTCCGCACGCGGTTTTTACAATTTTAATATAAAATCTTCAAACCAAATGCTCTTTTATTTAACGATTAACCGGGCAAACATACAAAAACAGGACTTGCATACCTAAAAAACACAAGCTAAAGGTAACTACATATTAATAAGTATCTAAATATAATGGAGCTCAATTGCTTCATGCCAAAATATTTTATTTGTATTCCGTTAGTAAATTATTTTTAACTCACTTTAAAAAGGAGCAGGTTATCAATTTGGTTGTTTTTTTTATGTATGTACACCGATTACTCCGCCAAGTAAGGACCGATTTCGTAAATTTTTGTTTTATTCGGTAAGGTATACTTGCCGTTTGGTCCCATAATCACATAACTCATGATCTGATAAAGCGATCTCTGGAAAATCGAGTAAAACCCTCAAATACGCAATTATTAAGATTAATTTGAGATAACTTAGCCTCTGCCAATCCGACTTTCATAAAAATTGAATGCACCCAAATTTTGATGATGATGACCTATG
>DWTU01001513.1:0-13079 GCA_018251515.1 Cecropterus confusis | reverse complement strand
GAGTCAAGACTTCAGAAAAGCTAAGTACAATTATATTTATAGATGCAGACTGCATGCAAAAAGAAACGAGTACAACATTCTATAATAACAAGTATCAATATATCATACGCAAGCAATTTATGAAATATCAATCAATTCAAGCAGCACTCTGTCTGCACTGCGAGGGTAAGCGTCGAGCATTAACTACAAATGAATGTGTCTGATTTTATGAGGCCACGAAATTTTGCGTAAAGTTGTAACGAGGTATGATAAAATTAGCTCAAAAGTGACGTTTGCAGCTTCAAGCAATGTTTTGTAGCCCAGCGGTAAAACTTTTCTAATAAATGAATTTACCACCATAATTTAAAGTCACGTCGGTGAAATGGCAAAAAACTTCTGAGCTGTTCTAAAAACTTCTTTTTTAATCAGATTGAAATAGCAATTATTTCTGCATTAATAACAGCAATATTATATGCTGTTGTATTTTGGTTTGAAGGGTGTGGTAAGGGAGATATACTTATCCGAGGCATTCCATCTTAGTCCTCAGAGGTAGTAACGCATCTGTGGCTAACCTTGGGTGAGACATAGGTCTTACCTAGGGTTGATTACAGATGTCCTTGGGTGGCCCTAGCCACTTACCATCAGGTGGGCTGCAGGCTCGTTTGCTACTTCTATACTATAATAAAAGCAAACGAGCAAGCGGTCCATCTGATGGTAAATGGTTACTGCCGACCATGAACATCTGTCAGTAACTTTATGTAGGACAGAGGTTCTATCTGAAGTCGGTCGCAGATGCGTTGTTACTCACGAGAACTAAGATGGTCACCCCATATAACACAGTGAGCCGGCAACCACATCCTTTCAAAAAAACGATAATACTGCTTGACGTTAGAAATAGGTGTGGCCGTTGTACCTCTCTGGTCGAATTGTACTGGTTCTAAAAAGTTCGTTTACATACTGCATTTATAGACCTCCGTAACTCAGAGTAGTAACTACGGCAAAAGCATACGGGCACAGCAGTGGTAACAACATGTTCAAACCACAAGCCATCCTACTTACAAAAAATGATTATCATACAGATACCCAACAAAACTACATGAACATGGCGGTGTGTCGGACGGAGTCGCTGAGCATGCAACTGGAGGTGCCTCCAGGACAGAGCAGCGGGCTAGCGGTCCTTGAAGACAATGGGGCCCTGATCATCTCGCACCTTGCTACACAGTCACCAGCGTTTCGGTCAGTTAAATAACTACCTATGGTAGATATTCGTGAACTATAATACAAATATGTAGAGTGCTGTTACCCATAAGGCTAGCCATATTGAATCGTATGAATGTCTAACTATGGCAGAAGGGAAAGAGTTCAAATCCCAAAGAAATTTGATTTTCCTAACATCATTTGATAAATTTAATTAAGAAATTTCAATAAATATATGCATTCTAAAATGTTTTACATTAATTGTCTCTAGCTTTAGCGATAACGAAAAATTTTGAAACGGAATAATTTATAAGCTACAGTACTCTAAAAGAGTATTCGAAGTTACATATGTGAAGTCTAACAATACACACATAATACACCAGTATGGTAAATTAAGGTTTTAATAATTATTCTTTTGTATAAACATAAACGCTTTCTACACTCACAGCCCCACAGTAGGATTTTCTCCTGGTTCGTGGGTGCCATGGACACACAAAGACGAATACACTAACACCAAGACCCAGAACTGAAATCTAAACTCATCATTCAGATGTCTGTCTGGCCGGGGATCGAACCCGGGACCAACCCGTGTCAGACCGATATGGTGACCGCTCCACCACGTGGGTCGTCAATCGTATCCAACACTGAGAAACAATTGATAGTAAAGAAGATTATACTATACTATTTTCCAGATCTGGCTGTCTGCAAATAAGAGACCGAGTAATGTCTATCAACGGTCACGAGAACCTTACCACAGATGTAGCCAATGAGATACTGCAGCGACGAAATGATTCTCATAATCCCAAATACCTAACTCTCAACGTTGAATTCACTATGACTAATACCATTGAGGCGTCGAGTGGGGTATTCAACGTCAAATTAGCTAAAACGTCTGCTGGTCTCGGAGTTACAATAACAGGTAATATTTTTTTCTCGTGTCTTTTAAATTTACTTTACTTAAAACTAGTAACATTATTAAAATATTAAAACAAAAAACCCCGACTGCCTAAACGATAATTTTGTTTATTTTAACGCTTTACATGAGTTTTCGTCAAAATAGTCAACTATTATTATATACATATTTTTGGAATGGTCTATTTATTAGTTTTCATTTGATACCCATATTGTCGTGATAAGAAAAAGTTGACGCTTTCCCCCTTTTTCACCCTTTTCTGTCGCCATTTTTTATAATAAATAGCCTATGTCACTTTCAAAACTAAGACGATTCTAATAACATGTCATACGTCACAACCGGCGCGTGCCAAAGAAACGGACATACCTACAAACGAACATACATACGCTCAAAAAACATTACCCTCCTGACGCAGTCGGGTAACACTTGGATATTAAGCTAACAGTTTTTTTAACTTATTCATTGTGGTGGATTTGTTTTCTTGAACAATACGTGATGTCGTCTAGTACTAAGATTAAGAGCATCGTATTAATCTATGTGCCTTATAGCAAAACATACTACCATAAACAACGAATGAAGTAAATTAATTAGAATCAGACTCTGCAGCAGCCGTCAGCTGACGCCCTAGTCATCTTGTACCATGTTATAGTATTCAACAAAATTTAGTATAAAAATATATATTAAGTATATCATGTGAATATACCTCGCGATATTTTTATATAAAGAATCTTCTTTTTCATTTTTAATTATTCATTAATTACCTACTATTTTTATATAAAATATTGTATCACTAAACAAGAATCCGACAGCTTCATAAATACAAAAGCGTTGTGAAAATGACAAAATGTTTTTTTCACAAACTGAAAATAAATATGCACCTAATTACCCCAATTCAGGCTGCAAGCAAAAGCTCTTAAGCAACGAGGAACCCATGGTGATATCAGATATCAAGCCAGGTTCGGTAGCTCACCGCAGTGGCGCCCTCACAGCCGGTGATCAGTTACTGGCCATCAATGGGCAACCGCTGCATAACTTGTCTTTGGTAAGTATATAACTATAGTAATTTGAAAGAATTAAGCAGTATGGCGCAGGACCGGTCGGAGCGGCGCAGATTGGGGGAGGCCTATGTCCAGCAGTGGATTTTTAAGGGCTGATGGATGAATGGATGGATGAAACAGTAATGAAACATGCACTGTATAAATAAATATTCAGTTGACTAATTATTATCTAACAGCGAAATGACAGATAAATCTTTGAATATTTAAATTAACAATATAAATTAAATCTAAAATTGTTGTCTTTCCAGCTACTGTTTTGGCTTACTATTTGTAAAACAGTTTTGATTCAAAGTGTTTGTATTTTGAAATTCAAAAATAGTTTAATCTCTTCAGTAATAATCCATATTATAAACTTCACTATTACCCATCACTTAGGAGCAAAGTACTTAGGCAAAGTATACAACCATCGTGCCACGCCAGTTAAGCTTCTTTCAGTTTTCTCTTGAGTGCTTTCGTGTTGCTGAGTAAATTCTTACGCTTGTGAACTCTTAGTTATTATCGAAAGAGTGAAAATACAACTTTACTTTAATAAGGACATTGTAACAATGAAGTTGCGCTTTTGCTGTTGATGTAAATATTATTTATTTAACAGTTAACAATTCTTACAGGATACTGCATTCAACATATTGCAAAACTCACCAGATGATATCATAACTCTAAAAATTCGCAAACGCGACCTCACAGAAGATTGGTCGAGTATCCACAAACATAATGCTAAATTAACTTTACAAAGCTTTAGCAATATAGAAACAAAGGCACTTATCCACAGTGGAGAAGATTCTGGTCATCACACAGATAGTCCAAATAATAGCGCTAAAGAAAGTGAGAGAAGTCACACTAGCAGTGATAGTGGAAACACAGCTGTGTTTATGGTAGAACTTATAAGAGCTGATAATGGACCGTTAGGACTGACGATAGCTGGAAGTGAGGATGTGACACAGCCGATACTTTTAAGTGGACTTGTTGAAGGTAATGAACATGCGTCACACATTAGTAGAATATTCTGTAAATATTATCATGTTGAACGATATTAAAATATATGAAGAAATATCGTTAATGATGTAATTTTACGCAAAAAAAATATACCACGTTTTTAATAGTCTCACTGCAGCGTGTAAAATACAAAATTGATGTTTTATTTACGTAAGCTATTTAATCTGTAAAAAAGTTAAAAGTAAGCACTTGGCTAACAAATTCACTTAAAGCTGTCCTATTTTCTAGGTGGCCTAGCAGAAAAATGCGGAAAACTGGCGATAGGGGATGAGTTACTGAGCATAAATGGTGAAAGTGTCCTAAATAAGCCTTTGTCGGAAGCAATAAAACTGTTGCAGCAAAGCGGACAAAGAGTCCAGTTGCAACTCTGCAGAAAAGTCACCGGTAAGTTACCATTGCTTGTTATTTTTGGAATTCGTTCAAACCATTGGGCTCATTTCCAAAACAGTCTGAATTAATAAGGAACGACATGACAAGATAAACGTCTAGTTTTATGACCATTGCAGCACATCTTTTGGCTTTAGCATCACCGTTAATGTTATTGACATTGGGTTTTAAACCAATTTTGTCTCACTATAGTTTGTTTTTCTTTATCTTTTCATTTATAAAGTTACTTTTGTATGGCCGTACATTTTCGCATAAGCAATTATTATTCACAAGCATATTTTTTTTATTTTTCGTTTCCATTTATCACCACCTACGTGAAAAGTAATTTCGATTTGGATACAAAGGGTTTTATAACAGCTTTTGGTACTCGTTGGGGCTAGTTGGTCGCTGTCAAACTCACGCTGGCGCAGGGCCAAATGATACTTAACGCTCTTATCCGACACTTTTCGCTTTCCCGTGACAGGCTTTTCAAACTCAGCAAAATCAATTGGCTTAAAAGTTTTGGTGATAGTAATGGCGCCGTGCCATAAAAGTTGTTTGATTCTCTATATCAAAAAATGGTTTCTACAGTCACGGAAGGATCAGATTAGAAAATCAAGTGTATTGCCAGTCTTTATGTAATGGAAGCAACGAAAGAGTTAACAACATGCTTGATGTTTAGTGTTCACTGCTGCACATGAACCCTACACTGTCAGAATCGGTTTAAGTTCGATTACATACTTTGCAATGCTGCGCTGAGGTCTAAGTTGCTATGACAAATCTTGAAAATATGTGAAATATTGCGACCTAACAATTTCCATTACCAAACATTTTCTATAATTTCCATTGCTTTATTATTTAGTGTATTTTAATACAAGTATGTCTATGTAGCTTTTCAAAACATGCTTGGTTATTAAAATAGTTGTCAATCTATTACTTCACAGGTTCAATAGATTGTGCAGAATCAAGTGCAAGAGACTCGAGTCATTCCACGTCAAGTCCTGGACTATCGAACGACAGTGCCGTGGAATCATGGGATCAGAATACGCCAATACGTACTAGTGCTAATTGTGGTATGTCTTGAGACTATATGATTTTAGATTAAGATTATATGATAACAATTAATAATATATTGTATGTTAATAATTAAGAACAATGACAATATATAAAGCTAATATAGTCTTGTGAAAGAATATACATAACCTAATCATTGAGTTACCGATAGTTTATCTTTTTAAGACTAACTTGGTAAATTGCCAATTATGTAGCAAAAAATCAAAGTCCCATGGCATCAAAGGATCAAAGCAAACTAATGGACATTTGCCAGATATAAAACTGAAGAAAAAAAATGCCCATAAGTGACCTTCTTGTGTATTCAGACCTTTTTATGTATCTTTCTAAATCACAATTCCACTGAAGCATTCAAACCTATGAATAAGTTATCTCCATGCGTACCTTTATTTTTACTCTGACAAATCTATTATTTAGTTTAGCGCTAGACCTTAAATAAATAGAAACCTATGTAAATTGAACGGGAATCAATTTCAAAAGCGACCATTTATTACTGTGAGGGTATTTTATTACCTCACTTTGTTTAGACTACATTTATTCATACGGTTTCAGGTAATTCCGAGGTAATAGAGTATGCCGTTCCCGACAAGAGTCGAATAGATAAGCAACCCTATTCTCCGACGGACGAAGACAAACTTATGGCATCGAATTTTAGTACAGCGGCGCCTTACAGTATAAATGACTTGCCGCTGCCAAATTATTCTCTTAACAATTCTTTGAAGACGTTCCATTACGAAAATACTTGTATAATACCAGAGAACACGTTGAAGAACAAGCAGAACATAACGAGAGAAGACGATGTCCAACAGATTGAAATTTTGACTAACACGATGAAGGACTGTCAGTTACATAACATGGAGAAGTCGTCATGCAAATGCGATTATGTTCAAATGGGCCCGTATGGAATAGTTTCGCCAAAAAGCAGAAGGCCGAACTGGGATAGCGACTACTTGAATAACGGAATCTATACCGTGACAACACCGCAGAAATCTCCGCATAAGCCCGGAATTCCTGGAACGAGTTTCCAATTTACTACAAGTCCAATTTATGAAAATGATGTTCCAAGTACGTACATTGATAAATCATATCGGTCGCAACGAAAAATGCGTAAAGAATGTCTTTGATAAAATGAACAGATATATATTTATCACGTAAATTAATTTCCAGTATAGCTCTTGTTAATATCCTTTCAAAATGGTTTCAAGTAACAGCCATTATTATTTTACTACACACTCATTGTACATGAATATCGTGATAAATTAAAATTGATATGAAATTTTTAACACAATACATGTCTTTTATGTCACAGATACTTTTTGCTTTATTTATGAAATGAAAATTCGCTTTTATTTCTTTCGTTCATTAGTATTGAATCATGTCCTGACTTCATTACTTCCTTTAATTACTGCGCTTTATATTATAGATACATCTTTGTCCTAAAAATTTGCACAATACATTTAATTATCAGCCTTTGAATTTATGCTCCTTGAAATGTGTTTAAATACCCTAACCTTTTTACGTAACAACAAAACTTTGGCACAACTTCTAACAAAGACTAGCCCCTATTTCTTACTCAGTTACAGCCTCAAGCCTAACAATTCCCAAATCCTCTTTGTTTCAGGCTTGTACGGCAGCGAGACGCTCTCCCCCGCTAGAGGGTCGGTCCACCACGTCATTCTATACAAAGACGCTATTTACGATGACTACGGGTTCTCAGTGTCCGACGGATTATACGAAAGAGGCGTATATATCAACCGGATTAGAAAGGGCGGCCCGGCCGATATAGTCGGCCTCCTACGGCCGTACGACAGGATTTTGCAGGTTTGTCTGATATCGGATTATGGATATCGTGATCGGATTATCGTCGTGTAATGGCCGTTCGAATCGAACTATAGGGAATTGTTTTTGCGAACCTACACGTGAGCTATGGTTATTGTATTTAATATATTCCATTCGACCTAAACGTAAACATGATTACAGTATTTTAGGATTTTAGTTACATTTATTATGTTTTGTATGTAATATAAGAGTATATACTAAATACATGTTATGCGCCGCTATGTGCTGGTCTGAACGATGCGGAGATGGTAAGGGAGACGTACTTATCCGAAGCGTTCTAACTTAGCCCTTTGATCTTGTCTGGGGTTGTTTACAGATGTCGATTTGCGGCAGTTACCGCTTATCGTTATATTATAAGGACTTTAGTAATATTTTAATAATCATTTTGATTATCTCAAATTTTAAGCATTTCATGGATTTTCGAAGAGAGAACGACAGATGACAGACGTCTATAAAATCCTATGTGAGAATAGAACCGGATTTATTAATATATATTTTTTTCATTAGGTAAACGGAACCAGGACGGTGGACTATGATTGCTGCCTTACCGTGCCGCTGATAGCGTCAGCAGGGGACAGGCTTGAGATTGTTGTTCAGAGGAATGCTACATCCCGGGTGAGTTTCGCATTTGGGAATTAATGGTGTTTTGGATACCTTTTGATGCGTCGCTACTTTGGACCTAATTAATGTTGATTTAAAAAAATATGAAAGCTTATAGAAAACTATCAAAAATGTATTCTGATTAAGTATGCGATTTATGTTTCTGGAATTTTTAACTTTAAATATAAAAGAATTGAACAAAAAACCTAGGTAACAGACCAAATAGTCTAGATTAAGTCAGGTTGCACAAATACTAACATTGGGTGGTAACAAGTAATTTATCTGTTGTAGCTATATTAACATATCTACGGCACGACAAAAAGACACAAAAAAAAAAAAAAAAACAAAAATTGATTGTAATATCTATTTATCACTATCTCTCAGTTATCCTATTTTTTAAATATATGTGATGTACAGACGCGGAATTTTAATTTTTATTTGACATATAGGCGAACCTATAAAAACAATTAAGTACAATTTTAACGACTTAACACCGTCTACAATGGTGTTAATTCCACCATCTTTCGCATGAGCAGCAAAGTCTTATTATGTTCTGTTACGTGTACGTTGCGGCGTAGGCAGGGAGGCGAAACCTTTTCACGTGCGAGCGATTTTAACGAATCTACCCCCGCGTCCTCATTGTCAACCGATTCCCCACTCGATGGAGGGTGCTGTTAGACGACATTATCGTATCTTTTGATATGTTGAGCGCACCTGAATAATGTATTTATAAGACACATGTCGGAGAAAATTGGAATTCTATAAGCAATTTCGTGGGAGATACTCGTAACGCTCTGGGATTTATTTTTGAAAGTGCGAAGCGAAAGAGTATAATCGCTTGAATTTTATCCTTAACAACAATAAGGCGCTTAAAAGTTTAAAAAAATATATATGGCGTCTTAATTGCGTCATGTTCAACGATGTTCTGGGTTCGATCCCTGCCCAGACAGATTTTTTTATAAGACTGAAGCAGTAAACGAGCTTGCAGTCCATCTGATGGAATGTGTCTACTGCCGCCCATGAACATCTGTAAGAGACTTTGCGGAACCTGTGTTCTATATTCAGATGTTAATTACAGGTGCGTTGCTACTCCCGAGAATTAAGATGGTCGTCTTGTAAGAAAGTGTCAACCACGCCCTTCAACCAAAACCCTAGAACTGCTTCACGCTAGAAATAGTTGTGGCGGTGGTACCTCCCCGATCGAACTACACTCGTGCTACCATCTGTAAAACTTATACTTAATTATTGATACCCGTTTGTTTCAGGACCTGAAGAATATGAGACATGAAGATAGTTCTAGCCCCAGTGACAGTAGTATCGTGACAAAGACCATATAGTGCATAACCCGACTATAGTGAAGTTGACAAAGACACTAAACAGTTTTACACTAAGATACATAAGTTTATTAATATTGGAAAATAATATTGTAAAGTTAGAAAATGCTATAATGAATTAATATTAAGAATAGTAACCAAATAAAAAGTATAACTTGATAATATTGAAATATGATTTTTTCATTGTTTGTTTGAAATTTTAAATTTAAATCTACTCATATTGTTTTGAAATTTAAGGCAATCGAAATAATGGCATAGAAGTGAATTCACGTCTCCTTTTAAATATCCACGTTTATCAACAAGATGATAAAATTAGTCTTGCAAGCACAAACATAGTGAAATACTTCGAACCGTGGATTCATAATATTAGGTTATTGAATATAGCATCTTTTATATTTTATGATATTTAAATTATAATTAAATAACAGTGATGCTATTGTGTGTTTGCTATTGATATAAAATTATTTGTCTGGTAGTTTAGCGTATGCGCGTTAAAATGATACTATAGGAAAAAAATGGCTTATTAAATATAATTAATCTTAATCATAAGATAATTATAATAGTTTAAATAGATGGCAAATTTCGCTAAACTAATTAAAATATATATTGAAACTTTAATAATATCTATAGAACTAAAATGCGTAATATTATAATCACCAAAGATAATATTGAAGTAAATATTAATGCAAATTAAAACAAATGTTTTAAAGTATTAGCAACATATTAATTTACACCAAAAGAGATTGATTTATTTCCGAAATGTGCCTACATTTTACGTACATACACATTTGGTGAACGAATAAACATTAGTTACTAAATAAATTATTCACATCCAATATAACTTTATCAACTGGTTGATGATAAAGAAATATTTGCAAAACTGTTAAAAATCAAAATGCAATACCAATTCATATTTATTTTCTGGGATATTGATGTTTTTTTTTTTCATAATTGAAAATGTTAATATTTTATATGTTCTTCCACTTGCTGTTCACTGTCCCCATTCATTTCACCCTTAACCATATAAATCGAGACTTCGTATTGTCATACACGGTCTTTAACTAAATCAAGTTTATGTATGTATATATATTTATGTATGTCGGCTTTTACGTTTATCTACCCTTATCATGTA
Source organism: Cecropterus confusis (assembly GCA_018251515.1). Lineage (NCBI taxonomy): Eukaryota > Metazoa > Arthropoda > Insecta > Lepidoptera > Hesperiidae > Cecropterus > Cecropterus confusis. Next base: position 2,597 of record DWTU01001513.1, on the reverse strand, counting down.
ATATTATTAAATTTTCTCGTTATTTCTGTTAAAATTTTCATTGCATATTTATCTGCAGTTCAGTTTTTTTTTTTTAATATTCTCTTTTAAATTTAATTATAACGATTATACTTTTTTATATCGAATGATTTATATATATTAGCTCTCAATAATGCAGTATTATTATTTTGTAAATTAGGATCGGTAGATAGTGTCTGCTCCATTTCGGTTTGGATTACAGCCAAACGATATCTTTCGTTCGAAAATCTCCTAAAATGTTACGTTATGAAACTTGTCACCGATATTTTCTAAAGTTTTTGAGGATTTTGGATTTAAATCTTTCACAATACTTCTATGAAAATAATGTACCTACATTGATGGGACTAGTACGTTTTTAACGTTGATGGTGAAGCAAAGGCTGAATTGAACATGATTTTGAGATCTTGAAAAAATGTTTGTTAGTATTACCTACGCCGTTAAGGGCCTATTTCAATTGTTAATTGTTCATTGCTTTATCGATTTACATATAGGAACTGTGTCTTCTACTTAATATTTAAAAACTGACTACATCGATTTTTTTATATCTTTATAATTCCTTATTTACTATTGAGACATACATAACAGTTTTGCAAATCAATAAGTGAACAGTTCACCGTTATCATTATTTCTATATATTTACAAAATAGTAATCATTTTCTTGTAGACTACATTGAATTTGCTATTTGATCAAGACAAATATATACATAATAGAAAATGTTTTCAACGTTAATATTTTGCTTAGGAAATAAAACAAAGATTAAAACAAAAATAAACATTTTACTGAAATACAATTTTAATTATAAAAATATAAACAGCATTGATTATTGATATTATATTGCATACTCAAATGGCAGCGTTGATATTTTATTGCATACTCAAATAGCAAACTCAATAACTTACTGTCCAAGAAAATAAAATGTATATAAGTAAAATAGACATAAATGTAGTTATTGTTGTTGACATCAGACTGATAGCGAATGTAATAGTTTACTAGTTATGTATTAGAATAAAATATATAGACTAAAATGTATTAATATGCCTAATATTGACATAAACCTAACATAAAATATATTAGTCATTTAAAGTCATTGTAATGCTTTCAGTCGATAGAATAAACTTCTTCAATAGTGTGAATAAAATGATTTCCTTCTAGGATTTTTAATGGTGTAAGTTTAGGGGAAAAGCGTTTTTTACTTATCATAAATCATAGATAAGGAGTTGTTGTAGCTAGAATAATAGAAATCGCAATCTAACTTCTTGTCGTTATATTGGATGAAAAAAAATTGATCGTAACGTCGACATAGTAATGATTTATGTAAGACATCTATTTATTATATTTATATGTTATTAAATTTAATAATAACCAAACTATTATTGAAATATCATACTTTATCAAATAGTGATTATGCCTGTCAAATTATTGCCTGTACTAAAAATTTATGGAAACCGGTAGAGTCAAAATATGAAATGATAATTTAGCTTTTTATTTATTATCATGTGTTTTTAATTAAAAATATTGTTATCTTTAGAATAATAATGACGAAAGTACACAATTAATACATTTATGCAAAATAAAACACAACAAAGTGGCATGTTATCCAATGCAATATTGACACTCGTATGATTCCTGAAATTCCGTTTTAGGAAAAGACATCAATGTCGTTTTGAGAGAGACTTGAAGTAACAAAACACATGGAGTTTTCTCAAGCGCATAGTACTTTTTCTTATGTCATTGTCGGTCTAAAGGAAATATATAGAAATTATCAATTCATATTATATTTTATCATACCGACAATCGCTACTATCAGTTAATAAATATTATGAGATCTAAACATATGATTTTTGGTATTGAAAATTGCTAGAAGATGCTTAAACAGGGTGACATGTCTACTGTGGCGGCAACATTGCTAAACCACTGCTACTGCCACATAACAGAATTCTATACAAATAAGTTCCAATTCGAAGTACAATATCATGGCTGAGCACATTTAGGGGGAATCAAGTGTCCTAGCTGCCCTCCTGCCAAAATGTAAACACACACTCCCCTCCCATCCTAAACACAAATCCTGGGTCTGCCAGTTACAAATATGTTATATGACTTATAAGTCATGACTTATAAGTCATATGACATATTTCTAACATATTCATCATCTCATAAGATCGAAACGAATATTTCGTTTATTCTTGTTTCTGAATTTGTTCAAGACATGTTTTTTTTGCTAAAAACACTTAATCAAAGAATCATCCACTTAATTTCGTCACCAAAGAAATTCAAAGATTTTTAATTTAGATGTATGTTTTTATAATTTAAATAATTTAATTAAAATAAGCTTAACCAAATTTGGTAACTAAAATTATTATGCGAGGAAAACATTTTATTTGGACGTGCAAACTTACTGTGTTGTGTATCAAAGTCGTTTCAAAAAGCTGTGTACACTTTTTTAATTCACGTACCAATAAACTTTGTTACATGTTTTAAATATTATCGAACTATTTCCAAAATGTTTTATGAATTAAAAATTATGAATTAAAAATTTTGTTCATTGAAAACGCAATCTTTCAAATCCAATACCTTTAGA
>DWTU01001512.1:0-13086 GCA_018251515.1 Cecropterus confusis | reverse complement strand
CCTCACGTTTTCCTTCACCGTAAAGCAGCGATAATTAACTTATAGGTATATGTTTATATTTAATTTTGTTATAGATAATTATAAATATGTCAGAAACAATTTGTTAGTAAAAGTAAAATGTAAACAAAAACGTTTAGAAAACGTGTGGTTTTATGAAACCACGATGCAAGTGAAATTATTATTTAAATTTTAAATAACCAAACTAAAAGACAGCAAGCCGTTTTGGTCTGCTCTGTCGAGCGTCTTTCACTTTTCCCTTATCCTGCAGCCGAGGGTGATATGACATGCGTCAGATAGACCACAAAAAATTCAACCGTCGGAATAAAAGTTTCACTCTACAAATACATTTTAGTTAAAATTTTTAACATAAATGAGGGTCACCTTACATTTAAGGGCACCCGATGGCGCCGGCAGCGAGGGGAACGCAATGCACCATGATGTATTGGTAAGGGTCACTGTTCGATGGTGCTCAAACTTTCGCCGTCCACTTTGTTCTGTCTATGGATTCTTTATCTAATACTAGAAGTTTTTACTTTGTTATTAACGCACTCGACTTATAAGCATCCATGTTATATAATAAGCTTTATAACTTTGTACGATAAGGGTCTTCATTGTACTTATTATTTAAGTGAGAAGTTTAGAGTGGAAGTTTGATTTTGTAGCAAAATATGGATACAAAACTGTAGGAAATAAAATAGTGAGTTAAAATTGACATCACATAAAATTAATATAAATTCAATTTAGCAAGTAGTTAATTCGTACATATTAAAGTTCTTTTTTTATTTGTTAGAGTAACAAACGAGCTTGCAGTCCGCCCGTCAGTAAATAGTGACTGTAACCCATGGACGCACATCTGTAATCATTATATCTGAAGTTAATCACAGATGCGTTGCTCTTCGCGAGGATAGGAAAATGAGTTGGCCATCACACCCTTCCACCGAAACGCCAGGCCTGCTTCACGTTGTAGAACTACATGCGGCCTCAACCCCAACACATATTTACCCTGGTCGAATCATACCCATTGTACCACCTGTATTATTATTATTAATATTTAATTATTATCACATGTCAGATTACTACAAATGTATTTACTATATAGCAAATAATTATTAGTAATCGATGTTACGGCGAACTGTCATCAGTCGTTGAGTTATAATGAAAATTTAATCCCTTTAAACCGTTCGCGTAGCGCTGTGCAAGACAAAGCAAACTTTGCTAGTTTGTCAAGCTCCGGGATGGAGCGAACTGCGGCGCTCTCAAACAACTTTTCTGAAGAAAAGAATCTCGGATAATGAATATTGCGCGTAATGGCGTTCTACCGCTAATTGTTTTTATTAATGAGAATAAAATTGTACCTATTGCAAAAATAATGAGGTCGTTATGAAGTCTCTTTAACATAAGAGGTTGAACGTTGAGAAGATTCATATACTTTTAAACGGTACGTATGAAGATGAGACTTCATACGTACCGTTGGCATTCTTAGTATTATTATTGTATTCATATTTGAATAAACACGAAAAACTTTTCATACATTTTTAACTATAGATTAATAGATCTGCGCAAATGGTATGAATTTCTCTCCGACGAAAAATAAAGTTTTCTATGGGAAAGAATTTCATACGTTTTTATACAGAAGAAGACTTCTTGAAAGGCATTGTTCAATCCTGTAGCAAATTACAAAATCTATTTTTACATTTCATCATTATTTTAAGACACAAAATTTTATTTTCAAATTCTCAGGAATTTATACCTTACACGAAATTACAACACTAATATAAATGAATTTATTACAATACAATATAATGTATTTATAATCGAAGCAAACTGTGAAACAGGAAATTAGAATACCACCGACATAACTTTGAGAATCGCGTTCGTCCAGAGACGATTCTACGGCCATTTTGCAATACATTGTTTGTTCAATTTGTACCCCCGGTCCTCCAGAGATATGGACACTTTATTACACCTGATTGTTATGGACCTTATACAGTACGTATAGGAATGTTTTTCCCTTGTTATGTTTGAAAAAAATTGTGTTTCGGCAACATTTTCAGAATAAATGACGCAAGTAAAGGTGGAGCCAACAAACTTCGGTTTTTTAAGACGGTATGGTAGGCGCATAATTTGTTCGTATTGTATACCCGCATATACATACATTTGCCATAAATAATATGTAGATATATAAACATATATATGTATATTATATAATTATAATACCTTACAAAAAACACTGATAAAAAAGACTAAAACCTAAATTGACGACCATAAAAAAAGGTCGCCAAATCTCTAATTCTGCCGCCCCTAAATGTGCTAAATAGTATTATACAACTAGTAACATTGTTAAAAATATTGAAACAAGAAACTTTTCTTCATAATGATATATTTAATTTTAGGCTTCATAGTCAATAGTCGAGTGAAGGTATTATAATATATACTTTTAAAATTGACAATTTACTAGCTTTCATTTGATACCCATATATATTGTTGTGATAATAAAAAATTTGTCCAACTCACCTTTTTCCCTCCTTTAAAGGCGCCATTTTTTAAATTATATAGCCTATGTCACTCTTCAAACTAAGACGATTCTAATGATATATCATACGTCACAATCCGTCCAGCCGTTTGGACTGTAGCGCGTGCCAAAGAAATAAGATACATATAAACAAACATACATACATACGCTCGAAAACCATTACCCTCCTTTTTTCGCAGTCGGGCGGCAAATGGTAAATTTGCCGCCCTCGAAAACAAGCCGCCTGTAGCCATGAATCCTTCTTCCAAACGTTAAGCCACTGGTAAAAATGAAAATGCCTAACCAAGCCGGACACCGTTTAATTTGGCCAGGCATGCATTTAAAAAGCCTAACTATGTCTGGCTTTATCCGAACGCCTGGCTATGCTATTGAGCTAATCAAAAACCTAAACAATCTATCCTGATTTATCATGTAAGTACCTGAGTGTTAGAATCTCTGTTTACGTTTATGTCGATGGCTGTCACGTAACATGTTATTTTCTTATGGGTTAGAAAATTACATGTCACAGGCAATAACATGTATATCGTTCGGAGATCCTCGAATATATAGAAATATAATATTGATAGACTTTGTTTATTTTTCGATGTTCTTCTTCCTTCCTGTGTTTGAAATAGCATCAAACTAAAGTACTGAATTGATTTTGAAACTAAATTTAAAAGATTTCAAAATATATTTATAGTTCATATCTTGAGTTACCATTTAATGTTTATTTCGTTTAAACATCTCATTTATTAAAGCTACATTTTAAAGTCATGTTCCATTAAAAATTGTAATTACCAAAACATTTTATCTCTTTGTGCGAATTTTATTATTAACATCACATGAAATTACCGTTTAATAAAGTATTCCAAGAATATTACCTATGTGTAAAGATTTATACAAAATACCTAAATTCATAATATGTTGCCATACACTTGCTAACAGCCACATATATATATATAAGGTTGAAGCAATAAACAAGGATGTTCTTGAATTTTTCCCTTCAAAATACATCTTTATCTCTAATCTCTAATGTGTCACGTTCCTCGTAGTCTGACCAATAGAATGTGCTTTCATTGAAAGCCAAATCATAGCAAATTATTATCTCTATTTAGCCCTGTGCACATAACGTTAAACTACAAATACAATATTAAGCATTAATATTTTTGTATAATTTGGAAGAAACAATACCGTGCAGTTCATCTGATGGGTTAGTGGGTAGTGCCGTGGAAATCTATAATCAACACCAGAATAGGTCAGAATCTTACTTATCTTATCTAACGTTGGCAATAAATGCGTTGTTCCCCTGAGAACTAAGTGGGAAGACCTCGTATAAGTTTGCCTCCTTTACCACATCTTAAGCCAGTAGATAGCAGCGCTTAACACTGCTGCTATTAGGTAGAAATAAGAGCAGCGAAATCGAATCACAAAGAGTTCTACCACCTTCAAAACTCACGTCTTATTGAATTCATTATAATACCTTGTAAATCACACTTAATGGACACCGAAGTAATATAAAAACCAAACTAATAACCTAGAATCTACAATAAAAACCAAGCAAACCGTCAGCTACACTAGACAAAAATAAAACCGCTACCTCTGTTCCTCAAAAAATCTTAATCTAGAACATTTCCGTGTCTGTGACAAGTTCACAAAACCGGGAAAAACACGGAAAATACGTAAAATGATGTTTTCAAAAGGAAAATCTCGTATTTTCACACCGTGCTAAAAATATGCTCTAAAACGTCCCAACTAAAGTGTTGCAGCGTATCTTATAAAGTCCTTTTTAAAACTGGAGCGAGTGCAAAATAGCTGGGAGAAAAAAGACGGAGGCACAGAAATGGATGCCTCAGAGATCCTCTTAGACTAGAGGATGCTTCTGGCTTGCTGACATATCCTACAGAGCAAGTATTGGCGATGAACTATAAGCGATTTCTTTAAACAAGTAAATAAAGTTTAAAAGTTCGAGTTGGAGTTGTGCCGTGTAATGTTGGGTTTTGAATAACACCACCCACTTTTTGCGTGGATGTCGTAGGAGGCGACCAAGGGACAAAATTCAGGAGACGAGCAGCATCGTTTTCCCGTATAATACCTACTGAGGTCACCCACAATTATGCCAGGCTATTACTATTGGCAAAAATACCTTTAGAGGAGGCATATGTTCAGCAGTGGACCTCAAAAGATTGATAGATAGAATTGGAAAAGACTGATAGTTAAAAGGTAAATCATGTAAATATGTTAGGTAACTGCCTAACCTAATTTAAACTACTATATTGCGTATCTATGTAATACGCCATTATACTTTTGCATACACTGCCTGACAACACTTTAAAAAGAGAATATTTTCATGCAGCTTAAATTAATGTCATGAAATGTACAATTATTTCCCTGACGTAGCATGTTTGTCTTCTTGAGATAATTTAGAGTGACGTCCACTCTGTGACCTAATGGACATGAGGCATACAAAAAAACTGAGAAAACTTAATACCATTCTCAGACTTGTACAAAAATGTATTGATGGCGATAATTATGGAAGCCTTAAATCTCAGAAAATAGTGTCACAGTGTGTAACTCCGCAAATATCTCAATTCGTTACTCGCCCGTTTTGAAAACTGTACTTTACGTGGGACGTGGAAGAACGATGAAAATTTGTTACTTTAGCCTGTCATATACAACATCTATGTGAACTACATTTTGCATGTAACGACACTTTTAAGGATATATTTTTAATTAAAGAACGTTATAATAACGTGAAAGAAACTTAAAACCTGTAGTCTTCATTAAATTACATATTAGAAACAACGCTGTCATGTTTACTTATTTACCACCAAAATATTAATAACAGCGACCTTTTACTACTCGACAAAAATGGCTTCACATGATCCTGAAACACACTATCGACGTTTTCTAGATATTTTGAGACTAACAGAGTAACCATACTCTGTTGGTCTCGGCGAATTTCAATATGTGCAGGGCCTAGAGTACCGACTCTCAGGTATGATTATCTCCCCTATCTTGCTAGCTTTGCCAGCTATGTAACTAGTATGTATATTGGTAAAATCCTCTGTAGTTCGACTCCGGAAGCACCATCGCCACATCTATCTAACAACAGCAATGTTATACACTGTTGGGTTCTGGTCTGCAGTGGAAGGGATAAATTAACATTTAGCGCTGCTGTGTCCTGGTCAAACGTATGTGGTAAAGGAGAAGTATGGTAGACAACCTCAGGTGGGTCTCACATCATTTGGGGTTGAGTACAAATGTCCATAGTGAAAGGAGCAAGTTTGCTAATTCCATATTATTAAAAATATCAAGTTAAATCCGTACTATATACGGAACTACCTTTAGAAGTAATATTTTTAAGGCTGTATAATATTATAAGTAACAATGGATTTATTTATTAAGAGAAGTTATCAGATATCCCTTATAATAATGGGGTAACATCTACAGACGAGTCAGTACCGGATGTTCTAATGATAACAAATCCCTTGAGCATAAAAGCCTGTTCTATTCATTCCATTCTATACAGCTATTGGACAGAGACATGTTAACAATATCACAACCATTTCCTAATCGGTAATCCTATTTGGTACATTCTTGCAAATATGATGAGTAATGGCTAAGATGCCAGCATTGTTTGTTGTTTGTCTGTGTTGAAATAAACAACGTATATCTAAAAATAATCTAAAAATTGTACCTACATGTATGAAACCAGTAACATTGTTAAAAATTAATACAAAAATTAAAACAAAAATTCCGACTGCATGAAAAAGATTTTTATTTTGTTTTTATAATAATATATTTAATTTAACGCTTTTTATGGGTTTTCGTCAGAAAAGTAACGTAAAAGTATTATAAAATGGTATATTTACTACCTTTCAAGTGACAGCCATATTGGCATGATAATAAAAATGTCGTACCTCCCTTTCCCGCCCTTTTTTCCCTAATTACTGGCGCCATTTTAAAAATAGTATAGCCTGTTTCACTCTGCAAACTGAAACGATTCTAATGATATGTCATTTGTCATCCGTCAAGCCGTTATGACTGTAGCGCGTGCCAATGAAATAGGCTTACATACATAAGCTCGACAACATTGCCCCCCTTCTGACGCAGTCGGGTAAAAAGCTATTAAATATCTATAGCTTTAACGCAAAAGGATAGAGGAAACAGCAAATACATATGCATGTAAGTTTTACAACACCCTTTAAAACGTACGACGGCAACACAATACTGCAGAAAGTGTCCTAACGCCAAAAATAACAATAACAGCGTTCACCCCAGTGTTGCCAACTCATTTTACCCCTAAATTGAGAGGAAAATAATATTTGAAGAGTTTTTAATGGATAAAATATGTGGATTTTTGTTGCTGACAAATTACAGGAACAAAAGTTTTCTTATTTCTTCGACGCCGAAACAAATTTTGGGGGGTTAGGTTTAAAGTTATATTAGCTTTGTAGCTTGTAGTATAATAATACAAGCTACGAAAATCCAATCTTATTATCAATTTAAACTACAAGCTCAAGTTTAATCTATATATATGTATATATATATATGGTTTGGAATAAAGATTATTAAGTGTCACATCTCCCGCGTGTGAATTACACGCTCATTTATGTATTTTTAGGTAGAAAGTTTTCAAGTATCAACACTGGTTCATCCCCTAGATGCAGGGAGACAGCAGTATAGTATTTTGGATGCAAATGTTGAAGCTTATTCGCAAATACACTGCTTCCAGCGCTCTCGTATTGCGGTTTAAAAGGATATTAAATTCTGCATCAAATACATATGAATATGCTCCATACTGTGTTGAAATGTAGTGAATTTGTTAAAATATCGCTTCTTAATGTAATATTTTCTTTATTTTCACGAATTTGAAGATTGTCAAGCTTAGGCATATAATAATCACAACCTGCCACGAGCGTCTCAGACCTTGCACAATGGAGGGTTCCGTAATAAGTTGGGACTAATTTTTATCTATACTTTAGTTAAAAATGTTAAATTATGGATACCGTACTTTTTCGCAAAAAACACAGAATTCAAAGTGTTTTCTTGTTATATTGGAATAATATTACCAGAGATAACATAATCGTGTATCAACACTTTTAAAATTATGTGAAAACACTATCATGAAAATAATTTTCAGTGGTTTTTAAACCAGTTTTGTTATCAGTTGAGTGACTTCGCAAAATTAATAGTATGTATCATTTGTTACTTGTAATTACTCTATTATTAATAGTAATGAATTGTGTATTGTGTTATATGTTTTAGGCTACACTATCGCTTTAGGTTGATAGGTTACACCTATCATTACAGGTCTGTAATGATAGGTGTAACGATATAAATAAATAAATAAACGCCGACTTATTAGAGGGCGTTTATAAACGTTCAAAGTGAATTTGTACTGTCTGTGGTAACACGTCACTGAAACAATCTTTTTATTTAAAAGTGTTTCTTATTGACAGACAACACTGTCAATTAGACACGCTCACATAGCATAGAAAAGTGTTAAATGTAACACAAAACTTCTAAAGATCTCTTGAATGATGTGCGAAAACTTAAAGAAAACGTGTATTTTTATAACATTGAAATAGCAAACAAGCGTGCAGTCCACCTGGTGGTAAGTGGTCATTGCCACCCATGGACATCTGTAAACAACTTCATACAAAACAAGGATTTCATCTAGAGTCACTCACATATGGGTTGCTACTCTCTTAGACAAAGATGGTCGCCTCCTATGAAAACGAGTAGGCAATTACACCCTTCCACCGAAACGCAAGAACCGCTTAACGCTAGAAAAAGTTGTGGTAGTGGTACCGAGTAGTCGAACTAAATAAGATCTGCCTTGTATACCTGAATAAAAGATAAATTTAAATGTAACTGGTCATATGTCACCCTAACAAAATTAGTAACGACTGGTCTAAGACGTATACTTCCCCCATTTACCCCGTAATATACGACTGACGGGTTTGGTTGTGTAGACAGGTAACACGGCTATCTGCCTCACAAAGGGGAGACAGGGGACGATTGAGTTTAAATAATTGGTACACGGACGTTAGGGATAGGGGCAGTAGCTGTCACAAACTGGAAATAGGTGATATTTTAATGTGATGTACGTCGTAAATAATTGTAATTCGAGTTAGATATGTCTAAGTAATAGCGCGATAGTGATGGAACTTAATATCATTATTGAGCTTACATATATACAACAGATATTGAGTTAATGGTGCTGGGTAAGGTAGAAGGAAAGAGACCTAACCTAACCTAACGGCCGATCACTTACCCGATGATGTGATCGACAAGCTACCCACATCGGTCTCCCCATTGTAAGTGACCTAAGAGAAGCTAAAAACCGGAAAATCTGGAGGAGAATAACACTTAAGTTAAGGACTTTCATGAAAACCACTTCCAGCAATGTAGAAGACCACAATTTATAAGCATATATAGGTATATAGGTACACATATCAGGAAATATGTTTATATGTAAGTATATATTTGGGTATACGAGTACTATATGTAAGAAGATTTTTAAAGAGAGTACTTTTAAAGTATTTACATCTTAACATCATAAATATCTATGGAAGAACCACTAAATCCAACTATAGTTAAAAATAAACAGCACCTGGTGGTAAATGGCCACTGCCACCCATGAACGTTTATAAAATCTACCTCAGATGTGATGAACTTTATTTGTGTGGTGGCCCTTAAATCCAACCACATAGGTTTTTTTTGACGCGGAGAAATCCTCATGGGTCCCCTTCTACCCTTCTATGGGTACACCCATACCCTTTTACAAAAGGGGTACGTTGGACTCCTATCGCCTAAAATTTCACGACGTATCAATCAAAGTTCGGTGCCTGGTCACGAGAAATCGTTTGGACAACATTCGCGGCCCGGCTACGTCTGCCAGAGCTGGCTGGTGTTAACGCCAGCCACATCCCGAGGGGGAGGGGCTCCTCTCATTGACATCTCTTATAAGATGAGAGTGCAGAATACACACATCACAATGAACCACGTTGGAAACCACCGCAAGCCACACCAAACAAGTACCATAAAATTATTGTAAACGTAATGTATTGTTAAAGTTCACGAGAATTTTATAAATGCATCCATATTTAAATTCCAGACACCGTGGTTTTCATGGAATAAGCTTTATTACGCTATCCATATTAAAGTTGCTGTGAAGCTGATTATTTTACGAGTACTCAGCTTACGGAATTTCGTGAAATTGAAAATGGCGGATCTTATTATCATAGTTACAACATTTAATAAGATCTTTGGAATATACCGAAAGGGTACAAAAATATATGATGCTTGGAATGTCGTAATAAGACTTACTATTGATGTACTATGTAGAGTACATAGTCACACAGTCTTCTCACAATAGTCACTGGACTTGTCTAGATTGGAGATTTGAATTGAAACCTACATTAACTCTCCTTCCTCTTATTCCTTAACTCGTTATTTATAACGATCTCCGACTGAGCTTTGTCTGTTACTCAGTAAGTTTAAAAAAAGTTTAAAAGGTTGTCAGTGTCAAAGTTTTATTAAGAAAACGTCCATTTTTGTATTCCACTGCAACGTTTTATTGTTTGCATTTACATATTTTTTGTATTCCGTAATCCTCATTTCCGGAACCCCACGTATTCGGTAACACAATCGGCGAAAACTCGATTAGCGGTGGACGCAATACTTTACCCCACTCGACCCTCGACCCCTTGTGATTGCTACCGGGACCTTTGGGCACAAACGAGCACACGCAAGGCACAAAATGGAAGTAACATACGCTCCGTTACACAAGGTACGGAATCAGTGGCTTTTATGATGCATTACCATAGTACACGAATGTAAACGTTTAAAAGGTATCTATTTAAGAAAGTTATTTTAAAGGTTGTAAGAGCCAACTATGAGGTTAGATATACTTATCTGCGACGTTCCAACTTAATTCTCAGGACTTGGAACGCATCTGTGACTAACCTCAAATAAGACTCTGATTTTATCTGGGGCTGATTACAGATGTCCGTAGGCGACAGTGGCCACTTACCATCAGCTAAGCAGCACGCTCGTTTGCTACTTTAATATTATAAACATAAAGATTGAATATAAGCCATGTATAACCCCATCTTCCTGTAGGTTACTGACATAAATGAATAACGCCTTAGATACACTGACAAAACGAGTATTTCTAGGTATAAGTATTTCTGAACGAGCCTTTGTCCAAAAACTATCAGTTCTAAAACAACCCCTTGTTTCACTTATAATATTAAAATACCTAATTATTTAATGAGATACCCCTATTTCGTTATGATTAGGTATTTTTTATAAGAATGAAAAGCAAGGTGGTAGAACCAGTGCATTTGCAAATTAAATTAGTTCGGTATGTTCGACCGGGAAGGTACCACCGCCGCACCTATTTCTAGCGTGAAGCAGTTCTTGCGTTTTGGTGAAAGGGTGTGGTTGCCGGCTAACTTATATATGAGGCGACCATCTTAGTTCTCGGGAATAGCATCGCATCTGTAATCAACTTCAGATAGAACCCCTGTTCTTCATGAAGTTGTTTACAGATGTCCATAGGCGGTAGTAACCACTTACCATCAGGTGGACTGCATGATCATATGCTACTTCAGTCTGATAAAAAAAGCAAACGAGTCGCCTGATTTATCATCAGTATCACTGTCGTCCAAATGAAAATGTTGATCGCAGATGTATTTTTCACCATTTCCATTTGTTATGTTTAAACTCAAAATAGCACACAAGGTTATAACACGCCTCATGTCAAGTAGACATTGGTCATAACTTCTGAAGGCTGAGAGAGATTTACTATCTCGAGGCTTTACCTACATGTTTCGAAAAGTAAATCTGAACTGAGCCCTACAAACTAGAACACATCAACGATAAACTGAAATAGTATTAACGTAAAAATGACGTTATCTACACTTATAGCCGTACTAGCAATTAGCAATTTCAACTGTGGGTACCATGAACACACACAAATACGAAAACACAAACACCCAGACATGGATCAGAAATCTAAATTCATCATTCAGATTGTTTGGCCAAGGATCGTACCTGGAACCCATTGCGTGTCAGAACGATATGGTAACCGCTCCGCCACGCTGATCGAAGTGAAAAAAAACTTAAATTCATCTATATATAAATACTATAGTTATGTATTTGTATTGTACTGTCATCACACTATCCCAAATTGCTCGCTTTGTTCCACAAAATGCTGCGTAAATTTCCCGTAATTTGAAAGTACAATGGGTATCGATGCTGTTTAAAAATTAAAAAGCAAGTACTTTTCTACCTGCCACCCTCGTAGGGGTTGAGTTTATGTCCCGTAGATAATCCCCACACAGACGCATAAATATGAATTGTTACTTTCATTTGTGAAACCCAGAGGCCAATGTTTTATACCTTGTTTTAATTTCAAATTTGTGGGTGCGATAACATTTGATATACGGATATTGCCATTTATACTATACCATGTATGATACAATGCTAGAAAGGGTAAATTATGTCTACCTGTACACTCACTAGTGATGATGTACATTTTTCCCCGACTGCCTCAGAAAGAGGGTAATGTTTTTCGAGCGTATGTATGTATGTCCATTTCTTTGGCATCTTTGGATTCGTTTCTGTTTTCCGGATTGACATAGGCTATATAAGTGAATAAAACAAATTAAATGTGTTTTATCTTACACGGAAATTTACCATATATCGTTCAATGCTAACACTTGCACCGCCATTTAATGTAATGTATTAACTCTGCCTCTTTGCACGCATGACGGAATATAAATGATACATATAAAAGATACGAATGCGGACTAGATCCAGGCTTAATCCAGATCCCGCGTGTCAGAAAATGGTCCTAAGCCTGAGAACTCATAGACCACGTCGGATACATTTCAAAACCGCTTCCATAAGTTTTTAGCCTTACGTGTGGCGGACCGCATGCTCCTTAGCTACTTCAGTACTAGTTTTACAACTACGCAAACACGGAAAGAAAATATTCAGTCATATATAATTTGAGTAAAACGAAATTTTATAAATGTAATTAGCTAATTCATACACCACAAATGTACGTCACACAAAGCGGCAAGCCTTAATTAGGAGCTCTACACGTGTTCTCCGAACATATTATGTGGCTTTCCTTGTGAGTGGTTTCATTTTGAACTCGTTTAGAGTAAATATTTGAAAAACTTCGGACAGAAAAGGTAAATACGAAAGTTTTTATTTTTATCACTTTGATACATACAAAGGCTAGGGTGTTTTAAAAACGCCCTTAATATTTACGCGCAACTCTGTGCTTCGTTTTTCATTTTTGTTTTGTATTTAATTGTAAGAAGCTGTGTCACTTAGCTTAGATATGTTCATTTTCGCGAAATACACAATGTTGTATTTTTATAAGAGACTTTTTGATTCGAAGTTCAACAACAACGGGAACGAAATGAACTGGGCTATTTTTGAAAAGACTTCTTTTACCGATATAATTCAATAAAATATTTACAATAATTAACTCCTAGCACCAACGCATTTTTACGACATACAGATTTTGTTTCCATCGCCCTTTTTTT
>DWTU01001511.1:0-13089 GCA_018251515.1 Cecropterus confusis | reverse complement strand
GGGGCGCCCAGTTCCCCTAGCGAACCACCCCATCCGGCGTCCCGCCGCCTTGGGGTTCTTTGCCCCCCCCCATGGGGGGACCCGCCCCCAAAATCCCCCCCCCCCCCACCGCCCTTCGCAAGTGCCTATGTGTAGATTTGCGACGAGACGGCATCAAGCCACTGACGTATGTTTAAAATATTTTTAGCAACGCAATTACGATATTTGTGTGCTCTGTCCCCTACCTCCCCCGCGGCTTTGTGTGCTGCACACAGTCCTGCTCGTCTTGTCTAGACTGATCTCTTAATAGGTACTTATACGGTATATTAATATGTGCTTTTTGGTCATGTCTGCTTTGTCCTTTTGGCTCATTATACCCGATTATGGCTTAAAGATGCGTGTCTACTTGTTCTTTTAAGTAAAGATATTTCTGATACTGTAGTGAAATCAATATGATGTTGTATCGATTATTTAATTCATTATTGTCGTGTCCCATCTTTATTATAAGCAGTATACTGCATATACAATTATTCACATTTGATATTTTTTGAAAAAAAAAAAAATAACAGTAGATATATAATTAAGAAAAGGCAACCTTTTTTTTCTCGCATACATGTACAAACTAGAGTCGTTAATACATTTGATATTGCGCCATTTTTTAATAAAATGTTCCACATAGACACTCATATACCTCCATTTGTATCTCATATACACTTTTATATACACCAAATGATATTTATATACATAATAAACAATAGTGGTACAATAAACCTACCTTGTGATACCCCAAAGGTGTATGAGGCAATGTTTGCTATTTACATGATTTGTCGTCGCTATTTCAATTACGCGCCTGTCGAGGGCCCGATGGTAATCGCCCGACGGTGGAAACATTGGTTTTTTGCCAATTGGAAAATGGCATTATTTGCTGTGGGGAGTCTGGCTCAGGTAGGTTGATATAGCTACTAGATTAACTTTCGTAATTTTGTTTTACAGTGACAACATCGAAATTGTAAAAGGTAGATATTACTGTTTTTTACTGAACTGATTCGGTGTTATATCTACTTCATGGGTATCTTTTCAGAGTAAGAAAGGTTTTTGTAGTATTGATTTATAAGGTAGTATGTGATGACCTCGGGTGATTTTGCATTATAGGATTGCGATTTGTTACTACTACAACTCAAATCTTTGCGTTTGCATAGTTGAAGTAATTTTGCGAATTTGTGTATAATGTGGTACATGCAAAAGTGAAGGCTGGAGGAACACTGGTTTTCATGTTAAATCACCTGTTTATCGCGTTAAACCACTTGTGGATACTGAAGAACACAAACCTGTGTAAGATATTGCTAATTATATATCTAGTACCTGTGAAATACCGCAAGGTAATGTAATGAAACCAATCGATGTAATATCGAATATTTGGTTAGTCAAAGCTTAGCATGAGAATCTGGCAAAGAATGATTACTTGAGAAGCAATGAACAATGTTGTGTTTTCTAAAAACAATTCTTTTATATGTTGGTAATTTATCGTAACTTTCCAAAATTCTATCCTGTTTCCAAAAATTCTATCCTTATACGCAACACTATCCGAGTGCGCATAATATAGAACGTGTTTTTATTTTTCAACTGAACTCGTTCAAATCTCGGATCGTAGACTTTTGAAAAATCTAACTACGCAGTAGTTCCTTTGAGTAATTTTCGCTATTCCTTTTAGTTTCCATACCTAGGAATTCGCTCTGTATACCTTTGTATTTTCCTATCATTCGTCCGTTATTAATTTATTCCTTCATTAACTTTTGCAATTTCGCAAGTTCCGATAAATGACTTATAATCACTATAAATTGAATGTAACTTGTGTGTGGATGACCACTTAAATTTATTTCAATTTCTAATCGTAAACTCTAGCCGTCCCAATTCACCTAAAAGTGTGAAGGGAATCTAGGATCAGTATTGATAGAACGGGGCGTGGCTCATTGATCTTTAGCTTTTATTAGACCCGTATAATTTCTCTCTCAATTTCGCAGGTTGAGAATGTTTTGAAATGTTTCATTTTTCATGATTTTGCGACTTATACTACTTACTGTTAAACTTATGTATGTGAGTACATCCACTGACTTTTGTGAAGAGGTAATTTTGAATGTTAATGAAAGTACATATTTTATATAGTACATATATCATATTTTATTCTCGCGTTAAGATGTAACTGACTTACACGAGATTTAAAATCAAATTCTTACTGAAGAATTTCGCCATCGGATTGGTTCTATAAGAGTCCATCACATTCGATGCTCAATGGAGACTGTTTATGAAATATGTATTTTAAAATTTGAATATATTTAAGTAGCGACAAAAGGAAACCGCGAACACGCTAAGATGACTAAAATAGCAAAATGTTCCCAGTCAGGTTCGAGACAATAAACTCTGAACTTAACAGCTACTACATTGTGTTCGCAAAGTCAACGTGATAAAATTGATATTTTAGTGCAGCACGCGCTTTTATATTGCATCTCGGGAAACTGGTTTGTGTCGTATTAATTTCTACTTTATGAGTATTACTGACTAAAACCGTTGGTAAAACTAATTGTGGTAAAGAATGAGATTTACTCATTCTTTCCGTAATAACTTCAATATAATAAGTATTAAAAAACACTGTTATATAGGAATGCAACGTTGCGTAAAAATATCAAGTCAATTCATTTGTTACTTTTACAGTTTTGCGGACACAAACATACGGAAGCAAATTTTTTTATTATGTCGATATGGCCGAACATTGCATTTGCCTGCAGCGCTACACTCATTTACGTTCACTACTGACTACGGGCGTAGCTCGTAGCGCTACGCTCTCGACGTAAACGTGACTGCGCGTAGATTGCCTACGGCGTAGTAGGATGTGTCTGGTGCATAATGATATTATACTACGCGGTATAAGCTAAGGATCATAGCTAAAGTCATGGTGTATTAAATTACATAAACGTAAATAAGTACTGAAACATATTACTCCCACAATGACCTACATTAATACCTTCAAGGCTTAAATATAACTTAAATAAGTGAAGGTTAATAATAATAATTAAGATCAAATTTAAAGTAGGTTACGAGTTTTGTTTTCTAAACTGTATTAATATTGCTATAAACATTCCTATAAAAATTATATTGCTATAAAATGGAATCAATATTCTTTATTTCGTGTTACCTTTAGTTCGTTTTCCATTTATTTATGAGCTGTAACTAATAAACACTAATAACCAATATAATAATACAATAATAATACAATATAATAATACTTGTAATAATAAAACAAATCCTTCTTTATGCGCACAAAGACTCGAGAAGAATTGACTCCTTGTGCACATATAGGAAGTCATAATTTTATACTCGTATATTTCTTCTTCAAAATCCGTGCTCCAATCTGAAACACGAGACTAAAGCTTCGAGAATGGGAATTCAATCAATTACAAACACTACTTGTTTTTGGTGTCATTCACTACAAAGTCACGTGTTAATATCCAACTGATCCAACAGAAGGAAGATATCGTTTCATTATTGTATGTCTAAGTCGTGTATAAAGTAATCAACCACAGTAATCAGCAGTAATACTTAATTCAAAATGCATTTTTTCCCATACCTTACGGAATATAAATTACTTTAAAATTCGCATTTCATTGATCTCCGACCGTAGCGTAGCCGTAGCGCTCGCAGTTAGCGCGGCGAGACGGGCACGGGTTCGTCGACCCCCGCTTGCCCCGGCGACCGCGCTCATGTCTCGTCTGGCTGTATTTAGACTATTAGAAGTCTAAGGGATTTTTGGGTCATTAGGTAAATTTCATAAATATACCAAATATTGTGATAGACTAACTCTGGGATTATAGGACCTAGCGTAAATTTAGTGTAATCGTTAAAGTAATAAAAATTAAAATATATTGAATAACTTTTTAAAAATGAAAATAGTCTTATGAGTCTTATATTCGGCCTAATTCATACCGAAGATATGATAATGAGGGTAAAATGTAGCAAGCCTGCCTAGGTTAATTGATTGTTCATTCTGTAACCTCCCAAATTGTTATGTTCATCGACCCCGACACGGCATTCAACTCCTTAACACTCTGTATTAAAACGGAAATAATAGATTTCAGCTAGGACGACACATCATTTCTCGAAATACGCTTAATTTTATTACAATAACTGTTTATAGAGCCTCAAACTCTCGCATCTCATTGATCTCGGCTCGTAGCACGTAGCCGTAGCGCTCGCAGTTCGTACAGCTGTAGCGGGTTCGTCGACCCGCGGTGCTCCGGCGGCTGGGCCGTTGTATGTGGGTAGCGCTGTTGTATGTCTCGTCTGGAGTATTGGAAGATTAACTAGTTCGTTATAATATTGAGCTTTCTGTATCTGTATGTACCATTGCGGTCGAAGTTCACGTTTTGTGTTGTCGGATCTTTAATTGTATCAAACGGTACAATTAAAAGGGTACATATATGGAAGCTCCATCATCACAACTCCTAGGTGAAAGGGCGTGGTAAAACAGTTTCTTTGTAGCGTTCCAATCTATCTAATCTGATATTATAAATGCGACTTGTAAGAATGTATATGTGTTTGTGACTTTTTTACGCAAAAACTACTAGTCTGATTTCGCTAAAATTGGGCATATGGATAGTTTATGAACAGGATTAACATATAGGATAGTCATTACCGTGATAAACGTGGCCGAATTGGGCGGAGACGCGGGAATAAGCTAGTAGATTCTATAGCGTTAACAGCGGGAATGGCCTTTAAAACTTACCATCATTTGCTACTTCAATTTCATAAAAAATGTTTAAAGTAATGTTTCATTTGAAGTGAAATATAAATTAATTTAAATAAATTGTTTTATTGTAAATTGAGTTTGAGTGGTTTGTGTACTTCTTCATCTTCAAGATTCGTATGTAGTTTTAATATCTTCTCGATTCTTAGTAAGTTGAAATGTTGTTCTAATACGTTGATTGATTCTTAGTACGAGTAACTTAAATGTTGTTCTAATCGTTAAAGCGCGTTTCCCAGTAAAACAAGCACATAAATAAACTTTAGTCAAAAAAGGTACATAAAAATCAGACGTTAAATCAACCAAAAACATTTTATCCTACTCTGTATTTTTACAAAAGTTTTATTATTCCTTTCGTATAGGAAAATATTTCTATTGAATTCTACTTATCTCATTATGCGCCCTTACCTCTCGATAATGATGTCTGGATCAGAGTACTCAAGGATGTCTACAAAAGGCTTTCAATAATCGAACACCATTCAAAAGTTTCCCTGCGTTCTGACCCTAGTTCAGTGTAAGAATGTTTGTGAGTTCTCTTTCTTAAGATCCTCGGTTAGACTACGTTACTTTTTTATAGTATGGAAGTAGCAAACGAGCGTGCAGCCCACCAGGAAGTGGCCACTGCCGCCCATGGACATCTGCAATCAACCCCAAGTAAAATCAAAGTCTCACCTAAGGTTAGCCAAAGATGCCTTGCTACCCCTGAGGACTAAGATGAAATGCCTCGGAAAAGTATATCTCCCTTACCACACCCTTCAGACTAGAACACGACAGCGCATAACACTGCTGTTATTAGGCAGAAATAGGTGTGGCGGAGGGGCTCCGGAATCGATCCACAAAGAGTTCTACTACCACTTTCACACTTTCATACTTCTTTCATACCGCTTTCATTCTTTTAAATGTATGAAAGCAGTATAAATAAAATTGTAATTTAAATAAATACAGAATTGTATACATTTAAAATACGTTTAAAACAGCCGGTTTCCAAAATAATAAAACGTATACCGGTCGCCTACTGGAAATTATCGAAAATTTCCTCTTCTCCCAACCACGAATAACACAGTTCCGTTTTACAAAGTTATTGTTATTTGCTAGGAGCGTATCCGCAGCGAGATTGTCACGATTTTAAGGGAAATGATGTCGAAATCCAACGGATTTTCATATTACTTCTGTTTAAACATATTTAAGACATTTGTTTTCTCATTCGAATACAATTCATTTAACATGAGAAATATGAATTACAAATAATGAAGGTGCGGTACATACTTTAGAAGTAACAATAATTAAAGTTACAGAAACGTAACATATAAAGTTACATATTGTATGTTTTTTTTTAATTGGATGCTTCAGTTTATACATGGGGTACTCATAACCGCGGGAAATGTGAACGAAGCGGGCGGTGCCGCCGGAATATGCTAGTTAATAAATAAATACCTGTATTCGCATCATTGTCTGGCTGCAAGAGAAATGCAGGCGGCGGCGGCAAGTTATCCGTGTCGGTGGCCACTTGTTGGCTTTGCATGTTGTTCTGGGAAATTGACGGAAAAGATATTAGGAAAAAGAAACGTAAGCACGCACTTTATTCCGAAAAGGAATTGCAATATCATACTATCTTCCTCCTTTCCCTTTAATCTCTCTCTCTCTTTCTCTATCTATCTACCCATCTTTGTCTCTCTCTCTCTCTCCCTATCTCCTCCCGAAAGGGAGCAGTGGAATTCCTATAATATTTCACTACGTGTATCATTTAACTATTTCATTTTTTTACATCCTCCTTCAATATCTATCTTTATCTAGTGACTATTCGCATACAAGCTGATAAATTGTTAGCAATACTATTGAACACTCGATTGCGTAAAACAATTACCTAATAATATCGATATTTTTGACCCTATCGATTATATCGTCCTGAAATACTTCAATAGTATCCATGCCATCGAAAATATTACTGATAGTTATGAATGATTGCAATAGTATTTCGCGACGTTGTGAGCTATCGGTAGTATGGATCCATTAAAAAATCGACAATCTCGCTATCGGTAAACCATTGATGATCGGCTATCGAGCAGCAAGACAAAGTTTGGTCTTGGAGGTCACGAGTGGCAGAGAATGGGTTAAATTAATTAAAATATACATATATTATGTCATGCTTTACCAAGATATGTCTACTTAATGGACCATAAGACATACAAGCTGACCAAGCCAACTAAACGAATGTCAAACGTGACGTCACGCGCGGCAAGTACTGATGACAAAAAAATAGCAATGGTTTTTTTGTGAATGTTGACAGTTGTGAGTTGACAGAATAGTTTATTTCAGGATTATAAATGAAATGTAAATATTAATAAATTTCTGTGTTAATAATTTATACTTCAATGACGTATCTTTTTATTTATTTTGGTTATCATAGTAACAAAAACTAAA
The DNA here is from genome assembly GCA_018251515.1 of Cecropterus confusis. Taxonomy (NCBI): domain Eukaryota; kingdom Metazoa; phylum Arthropoda; class Insecta; order Lepidoptera; family Hesperiidae; genus Cecropterus; species Cecropterus confusis. Next base: position 5,894 of record DWTU01001511.1, on the reverse strand, counting down.
CTACAAAAAATTTTCTTTGCTTATTTATTTAATTTCAAAATGTGAAATGCGTTATTCATTCATTTTCACTGCGGCACCAATTTTGAAATAATAGGCTATAACGCGCCACCCTAGTAGACTACCAAACCAAAGAGTACCAAAATCAATATTTTTTTATTGGCATTAAATATGTAAACATTGTTACCAGCAAAACAGAAGTACAATACGTAACAATATTAATGCATTGAAAATCTTCGCCAATATCTATTTTCTCGAAAGTTTAGCTGCAAACGGTACTAGGACAAGAGTGGCATGAGGTGGGACCGGGGAGGGGCACAGCATTCCGCCCGTTCGTCTAGTTCACATGGTCGAGTAATATATTGTATTTTTGTATTGTGTAGTTTTGGTGAACCTACCATGAGTATGTAAGATACCTTGTTAACGTGTAAACTCCGTAAACGGTGTAGCAGGATATATAGTATTATCGATAATAATTGCTTTTTTCAAAATAATTGCACTTACTATGGTGACGATTTGTGATAAATCTACAAATCAAAAAAAAATATATATATGTTGCCTTCAAATTGAATATATTTAGGCCATGTTTCTTTATATTAGAGATAATATATAAACATATGGGAGCAGTTTATTAAAACAATAGTCAATTTTATTTCATAAATAAATAATATGCTATTACTAATAAGTTTATGTCCATGTCTGGGTCATCTATAAGATATGATCTTTATATTGGTCCAAGGGGATCACTTTCCAGTCAATTTTTTAATCACAAAATTGTACAGAGCTAAGGAAACTTATTTGCTTTTCATAAATCAATAAATTAAAAACTGTGCACATTTTCCATGATGTAATTATATTGTAATTGTAATATTATTTAAATTTACTTAAATTGCAAAGCTATCACAGAGCTAATTTCTTCTTGTAAAATATTAGGAAGCTGATTAAAAAAATATGTATTACATTCCAGGTGCTCATCACTTGTAATGTAATAATATTTTTGAGTTTAACTATTTGTTTTCATCATTTGCTGCTCCTACTTTAGTCAGACAGATCTTCAGAATAGTTTATTTCAGGATTCCAATACCAAATTTTTTATAATGCAGTGGCTACTTCATTATACTATCATTTAATGATGTATTAGTGTTGTTTAATTTAAGACTTATCTTTAGTAATCATTATACAATAGGAATAAATATAATTAAAAGTGTAAACATTATGTATGGGCATCTGCCCATACATAACGTTTAGTTATTTTATAGTCCGTTTTTACTAATTTGTTTATATTAAGATTGTAGTATAGTATAAGATAGTTTTAAAATTAAGAATAGACAAAAAGAGGAAATTATAGGAGTAGCAAGCAACTGTCACATTCATGTGGTAGACAGCTTTGGTCTAAAAGTTGTCAAAACCTTTGTTTCTGTACAGCGGGCTTGACTGGATATCTATGAACTAAGTACTTACCAAAACTTAAATCTGCAGGTTTTGAAAGAAACTAATACTTAAATTTGGTCAAGTGGGGTAAAACTGCAAGTATTTCATTCTACACTACTTTAATCATATTTTAAACAAACACATTAAATCATTATTTTCATGAAGTGGTGTTACATTTTTTATTAATTTGCTTTACGGGCTTATTTATTTTTTATAAGCTGGAAATGGTGGTTAATGTGCTTGTGCAAAATCGTTTCCTGCATTGGAAAGTTTAGGATTGACACGGTTTACAGATATTTCCCCCTCCAGCCACTAATCTAGGAAGCAAATTATGTTCAAGTTAGGTAGTAAATAAAAAAAATACCTTTTTATATTACTTACGTTATAGGCCATTGTACAGGATAAATCCAGGCAAAGCCTGAAATTAACGAATAATCACTTAATAACATAATAGTAAAAAATTCGTAATAACATTGAATCTATTACACTTACAACCTCACCTCGTTCTTTTAGAATAAAGTATAAAAGTATGGAGATGGTTATGTTACTGTACTCGTTATTATATGCACTGAATCAATTAGTTATCGTACTTTGATAAATTGATTTTTTTTTTGTATTTAAGATAGTAAATAAATTCATAAATCAAATAATGAATTGTATAGAACTGACTGACAGAATATACTTCATTGGACGACCTTGACTAACTATGACCATCATGTTATTGTCAAAATAATGTCAAACTATTTTGACAATGACAGTCGTGTAATTTAAAAATGTTTTAACGGCCTTGGCTTAGCGCTTTTAAGCCAAACCTAATTAATTAGAAAATTTAAACCACTCGTAGATCGGTCAATCTAGATTTAGATTCAAAATACTTAAAAAAAATCATTGTCTAGTTCAGGGCGTGTAGCTTAGAGGATAGATAAAAAAACCGTAAATTTCATTTTGTTTTTTAAATAAAACTTCGCAAATTTTGACTGCGTATTGAAAATTATATATATATTTAAAAGTGGAAAAATCTTTCCTTATTTTTTAACTTGTGTGTCAGATGCGGTACTTTATTTTTAGTACATGGATAATACGGTACGACGACAATTTATTATTTCAGTTAATGAAGCGTTTCGTCCGCGAATACTTTACCAAACAGTCGAATTTACGACTAAACGATTACGACGATTGAAATAGAACAAAATTTCAATGTATCTTTTTATTTTCATATATATTTTAGTTACAGAATCTTATAAAAACATTTTTATATAATTTTAAAAGATTAAGTGTTCAATAAAGATGAAATATTACAAAAAATATGAGCTGTCCTAACTTTTTACATTTATGTCACTCTACGATCCTACGTCAAATCAAACTGAAACACGTCAAAACGAAACGATTGTTCATCTCTCTAATTTCCGAAGAGAAGAGTTAATGTACTATTTAGGCTCTCTTTATTGTTAATTTAATTTGAAAATCAAAAGGAATTATTATAAAGTATTTGTGACAAAAGAAGTAACATTTGTTTAGGAATTCCACTTTTTTTTTTGCGTGAATAATGGAAACATACGAAAGCGTTTTGCTTGTAAAAAATGAAGTGTTCGTGTTTAAAATACCCCCTAGAACATCGAATAGAGGATACAGGTAGGGATTTTCATTCAGTATATATTTAGTTTGCTCTTTTATTAGGTGAGGGTAACGTTATAATTTATCACAGAGCTGCTGATTGGAATTTACAAGAACCGCAGTGGACGGGGCGTATGCGCTTAGTAGCGAAAGGGGAGGAACTGATAATGAAGTTGGAGGACAAAACGACTGGCGAGTTGTTCGCTAAGTGCCCCATTGACAAGTATCCAGGAGTGGCTCTGGAGGCTGTTACCGACAGTTCAAGATACTTTGTTGTGCGAATCCAAGATGATAATGGTATGTATGTAAATCAAGGTTTTAATTATTACATTTTTTCAGGCAAAAAATTACATGTTTCGTGTACAAATATAATTTAGTTGTAATGTTCATTAACCGATTATTGCAACCATAAGATTGGTTGATGTTCTATTACTAAACAATAACAAATTTAAAAGACACCCTTTTAGCCAATTGGGCTACATTTGTAAAGTAGATCAAATCAGTATTCCTGAGTAAAACAAAATCTTTTTTGTGCATGTAAGAAGGCAAGGCTCAATTGTGATTGACAAAGAAATTTTAAGAATAAAAAAATCTTGATAGATATTTGCTGTAATAATATCATTTTATAGGGCGGACTGCTTACATTGGTGTTGGATTCGGAGACAGATCTGATTCGTTTGACCTCAATGTGGCTCTCCAAGATCATTTTAAATGGCTGCGAAAGGAGCAGGAAGGTGAAACAGGAAGTCAACAGCAACTAGACCTTGGTTTCAAGGAAGGTGAAACAATTAAGATCAACATGAAAATCACTGTAAGTGCCTCTTGATATTATCTATACCTGTATAAATAGATATAAGTAAGATGTTTTTGATTTCATAATTCCTGTTTTATTACTATTATGTAATTTCACTAACCATGATGAAATATTCCTGTGAGGACACAAGGAAATAAAAAGATAAAACAGATATTATGATCCTGTGCAAATGTTTAAATTACTAAATCACATTATTTCATAATATGACACAGTTTTTGTATCATCATAGTTCATTAAAGGTAATCCTTATAATTATTGAAGAATTCAGTTTTCTAACCTTATTTAGCTTAGTGGCATATGTGGCATGGTAAGAAGTTTCTGTTGGTGATTAAAAATTCATGTATGCAAATGAAAGTGCTTCAGTGACCACATTATTGTATAGGAGTTATAAAGGTTGTTATGTGAATGGGTGGTTTGAATAGAGCTAAGTTTCCAGACCTGTAGAGTTTTTTCTACAATCTTCAGTTAAATTGGGTGATTTTTTTTAGTAAGATGACATAATAGTTGTTGAAACCAAATTTTATAATATCAAATAAGCAATCTGTCAAGTATTATGTCAGATATCAGTAATCATGAATCATCAGGGCTTTGTTAGCCAGTAAAACATTTACTACCAATTATTCGTCTAACAGCATGGCCTTGAAATATATAAAGCGTTTGTTGCATAATATTGACAATGTTATTTTTACCAATACAATTTTGTGAAATTTGTTTCACTTTTGTTTGTTTGATTAGTAAATTTACAGCATTTACCATGCTAATTTATGGTAGAAATATTAATGCTTATAAGATTAGTCATGGATTGCATGCATACAAGAATTAAAAGTGAATTGTATTTACCTATTTCAGTCTCAATTTATATTTTATTATCTTTTGTTTTCTAATCTTGCATATAATGAATAACGGGTATAAGCCACATAAGGGCAACTAGCAGTCCATCGGCTAGTTCTCACCTGCCTGAGCTAAGGGTCTACTCAGCAGTTATTCTACACAACAATAAATTTACATTTATGGACAATGCAACCATTATTTTTTTATCAACTTACTTCTCCCAGGAAGTAATGCCTTCCTATGTAAAATAACACTGGGATGGGCAGAAGAGACTTAATTATTTTTCTTTAACCTATTTATAGAGGGCAGCTTGATATTGCCTGCAACGTAACTAACATATTTCAAGGTCTGCTTTCAAAAGGTTGCTTATGCTTGTTGTAAAGCAATATAAATTATTATATTTTAGAAAAAAGATGGAAGTGAAGCTAGCCGACCACGGCGGGCCGCGGGCCTTGGACCTGCCGGGGGCTTGTTGCCTCCCCCACCAGGTGGTTCGAAATTACCACCGCCTCCCTCTCCTCAGCATGTTCCATCTCCGTCGGCTGCAAATGCATCTGCTAACTCTGAGTGGGGCGAGTTCAATTCTGCAAGGTAATCTTTGACTAATCTCCATTAATTCAGAGAGGTATCATATCTTTTTCTGTTTTTGTCGATTATGGGTCATTTTCCTGCGACGTAAGTCTATGATTGATGAAAATACTCTAAAATCACATTGGTCCTATGTGCTTTTTGTATATGGCATTGAAAGTTTATAAACATCTAGTTTATTCTGTACAAGATATTAATATTGAACATCATATCCACAGCATTAAAATCTCGTGTATAAAACCTTGGTATAGGAATATAAAGAGTAAATAATAGAGCTGTAATTATGCAATTAGTTAAGCACTTGTATAACGATTGTAATTACGAGGTAATATTTTTTCCTGTACATGCCTATGTTAGATTAATATTTATCTTCACTTATAATCACGATCCTTTACACACTTTTATGTCTAGTAGTGAGTAATTCCGACTCTCAAAATTAGCAAGCTGAAGTGGCAATGGGCCGACCACATCACACAAAGGACTGATAAGCGATGGGGAAGAAAGGTCCTCGAGTGGCGACCACGTTTAGGCAAAATAAGCACAGTTCGCTCCCCGACCAGGTGAACCGATGACCTGAAGAAGACAGCGGGGAACCGTTGGATTCAAAAGGCACAGGACC
>DWTU01001510.1:0-13091 GCA_018251515.1 Cecropterus confusis | reverse complement strand
GATTGTAACGATATTCATCGTTTTTTATTGAAAATGACATGGTAATAAAAATGAGTCTAAGATTTAAATATTTTTTATAACCTCAATTAACTTTTTGAGACGATATAATCACAATTTTATATCTTCAATTAATTTATCACGATCAATTCATTGACTTTGCCTTAACAAGGAGGATTTTTAATTAAATTATCTAGTTAATTGTATTTTTTTTATTTCAAATTTAAGATAACTTTACGACTCGAATTGCCTTGTGAATAATTTATTATAATAAATTTAGTATACATTAGCATTTTCAGGTAATGTTGATTATGTAAACCCTTTCCAGTAACTTTAATAACATGTTGGAGTATGATTTAAAATTATTATAGAGACCTCGACCGGTTGTGCAACTGATCCAAGTTTGGGTAGCAATTTGGAGTTTTGCGGTAGTCTCGGCTATTATGGAATTAAACTATATCCAAGGCTATGTGAACTGCGGTTAATTTGAGTCCTACAAGTTTAAGTTTTGGAATTAGATATTAGTTTGTATTACTATCATTTTACTTTTAATAATACGAAAATGCGTTTCGTAGAAGACTTCGTGGTTTCTGTGAAAAAAAACAGTAATATAAATTTCTATATTAATTATATTTAACGTACCAAACCGTACGCTAACACTAAAATTACGTAACGCTTCATTTATATGAGGTCTTCTCTTCTCTTCTTACGTAACGCTTCATGTATGAGGTCGTCTTCTGTGCTCAATGAATTGTACTTACTTAGCTGTACTAGAGTTTTAGCACTCACAGACTTTTACTGGTTTTTTGAATAAGAACTAGCAAACACACAAGAAATGAACCTAATGACAATTGGTATCTGCCACTCACGGTCGTCTGGTATTAACCAAATGCGAATTAGAATCCCCTTAAAGCCTAAAGTGGAATGCCTAAGGTGCATTGTATTTTACGATTACTTGAAACACACACCCGTATACTTGATACTTAAGCGTGATGACGCCATACTTAAGTAAATTAAATAAAAAACCGGCCAGGTGCGAGTCGGACTCGCGAACGAAGAGATCCGTATCATTATCTATGGAAAATGCAAAAAAATCACGTTTGTTGTGTGGGAGCCCCCTTTAAATATTTATTTTGTACTGTTTTTAGTATTTCTTGTTATAGCGGCAACAGAAATTATCATTAGTAAAAAATTCTACTGGTTAGCTATCACGGTTCATGAGATACAGCCTGTGACAGACAGTGGAGTCTTAGTAATAAAATACCGCTTTTACCATTTGGATACGGAACCCAAAAAAAATAAAGATTAATAAATACCTTTTTCATTCCAGAGAGCTGCACCTTCACAACAACTACCTGAGGGTGTTGCCCTACGATTTGGGCAAGCTATTCCACCTGCAAATGCTCGGGTTGCAAGGGAACCCGCTAAGCAAGGAGATGCTTTCCATATACAACGACAACAACGGGACCGCGAAGCTGCTCACGTATCTACTCGACAATATGCAAGGTAAGTTGCATGCTATTCATTTATTTATCACCCTTATTCAAACATAAGGCCTTATGAGATCCACTGCTGGACAAAGGCCTTGAATCCTATGCACCCCGTGATTTTTTTCGATGTTATATGCGTATGCGAAATTAACCGGCATGGTTTTACTATGGCCCATCATTCTGAGAATCGAGCTCCGGAGCGCGACAGTATGTTGAAGACGAATAAGTAGCAATGGACGAATTTCAGCGATCTCAAAATATTTAAATTTGGAAAACTCAGATCCATAGACAATCCTCCTTATTACGTGCGTAACAAATTTAAGGTCTATATTTACTTGAAAAGCACAATATTTAACTGATTTATAAGTGTTGAATTATGAGTGTATTGAGTTATTATTCTCCATTAGAATGACTTGATCAAATATTAGTTAAGTCATAAACATTACTACAATAATAATTCTTCGCAATTAAAAAGAAGAAACTCTCATTTCACTAGTATAGTAGCGCCATCTATTGACATACTTCGAAAATGTGCATTGTAGAATTGTCTGTGAAAAGCGACATCTATGTACAGGTTCTAGAGTTACTGTGATACTGAAAAAAAATAATAATATAATTCATGGTATAAGCAAATAATGCATAAATAATATTTTTATTAATAAAATGAATTATGTTTATCCATTACTTATTATACTTAATTACGGAATCGCGATATATTCATCTTGTTTATTGCGGTAACTCTTCAATTATACCACAAATTAAGATAATAATAAAACAAATTGTTGTACATAACGAATTCGAGATTATACATTAATCATCATGAAGTTAGCCGGTAAGGTTCACACGAAAATACCGATAAAAAGTTAACGATGAAGATTTGATTGTAAAAAAATCAATTATGACCTGATTACGTGTGTTTTAGCTAGTATAATGGGAAGGTAGGAACGGAAACTATTTTTTTGGTGTTGTTGGTCTGACGTGAGAAGATTAATAGTAATTTTAATGAACTCAGCCAGAGGTCAGTATGGTTCATTGATAATTTGCGGATTGTATTGTTTATTCGCTATGCTTATTAAAGTATTATACCACCTTTAAATTGTGGCTAGTACGTAGCAAATTTGCTTTTATTTGAAACAATCGTGAGTGTTTTTTTCGTATGATATAGAATCGTGAATTTAGTGATTAACGGCATTTAACAGTTATTATATGGAATGTTATTTCAAAAGAATTATTAAATTCGCCCGTAATTTGTGGGATTGTCTTGAGAAAGGTTCGTTTTATTGTCGTATTCGTAAGTAATGTCAATAGATGGCGCTGTATGTATCAATCCTTTACGTATTATCAAAGTTTATCGTTTGGCCACGAAACAATCTCTTGGAGGTGAGAGTGTCAGTGTAGACCGAATGTTTAAAAAATTATAATTATAAACCAGACAAATTTATTTTAACACTAACAGTTCAGAGTGAATTCCAATGATAATAAGATCGTAGTCCACGACGGTGACCAATTTATTAAAAATCACGTTTAGAATAAAGACGTAGGATTACTCAAGTTAAGGGTTTAATTGACAAAATATTTAAATGAAATCCAGATTTAAATTTTTCGGATAGGTATGTACTTAGTATGTAATAGACTCAGTATGGTTTAAACGGAAAACCTACCGCACTCACACCTATTTCTAGTGAGTAGCAGTTCTTGCGTTTCGGTGGAAGGTTTCAACGGCGGAAGGAATTATGAAGCAAGCAATTTCGTTCTCGGAAGTGGCAACGCACCTGTGATTGATTCACGTAGAACCCCTTTTCTATATTATAGGTACATATGTTTATGGATAATTAGTGACCTGATCGAGTTCACCTGATAATTAGTGACTATTGTCACGATTTATCAGGTGAACTGCATGCTCGTTTACTAAATTAATGTTGAAAAAAATACACTCGAGAATTTCCAACCATTCATCAGCCCTTAAAAGTCCACTGCTGGACATATGCCTCCCCTAATCTGCGCCACTCCGACCGGTCCTGTGCCGTCTGAATAAAGCGGTACCCCGCCGTCTTCTTCAGATCATCAGTACACCTGGTTGAAGAGCGGTATGTACTCCTTTTGCTCAGGCGTGGTCTCCATTCGAGAACTCTTCTACCCCATCGGTTGTATATCCTACGAACGATGTGGCCTGCCCATTGCCACTTCAGCATACTAATTCTGAAGAGCTATGTCGTCGGTAACTTTTGTTCTCCTACGGATTTCATCATTGCAAATTTTGTCGCGTAGTTAAATATCAAGTATAACTACTACCATATACCACTCGAAAATGTTTTAGTTATTAAATGGTATTACTTTAAATCTGTTTCTTACAGATCTTTTTAAACATCACCTAGTTACTACATCTTTGGAGTTTGTTTCAATATGGAAAAAATGCTCAATAAAGGCTCTTTTAGATGCTTTTAAATAAGTCTTTTTCGCATATTATCGCTATCGTAATAAGCAAAAAGAACACTTTCAAATTCTTTTACTAATTACACTTTCAATGTATTAAGATGAACTACCTATCTTTTTTATAATATGAAATAAAGGAACGAGCTTGCAGTCCACCTGATGGTAAGTGGCCACCGCCGCCCATGGACATCTTTCATCAACTCCAGATAAGATTAGAGTCTTACCTAAGGTTAGTCACAGATCCGTTGCTACTCCTCAGGACTAAGTTGGAACGCCTCGGATAAGTATATCACCCTTACTTCACCCTTCAGACCACAACACAACGCAAAACATTGCTGTTATTAGGCAGAAATACGTGCGACGGTGGTGCTTCCGGAGTCGAACTACAAAAAAATCTACCACTTTTGAACCTATGAGTATTGTTTTGCTTGCCGACGTCATTTAGTTGTTCTTAACAAATCTACCTAATAAATGGACTGTTGCTATCGTGGGGTCACCGTGACCTCGCACTGAACCCGTGACACAGCTCTCGCTGAATCGAAAATGAGATTCTTCATCGTCACGTTCCAACGATTAGTTTCAATTTGGTTGTTCTGCTCGATTTTACTTCCTGGTGTTGTTACTTTTGCAACTAATTGAGATATTTTGTCGAATGACTGATTCTGATGTAGTTATTTTTAGTGGCGATAGGCATGTTTTTTATCTCACAGCTGGACATGGGACTTTTTACAATTGAGGACGTTGGGACGCACTAATGAGCTTTAATGTCAATGCAGTTTTTTCTGTATTGCCTCACTTAATACATTATCTGCTATAACATTGTTTATACTGTAGATAACATAGAAATAATTTAGAATTATAATAACATAGAATTGCACGGTATGTAACTTTAATGCAGAACAATATCTCTTATACTTATCCAAATTAAGTAAAAACATGAAGATTATCGGTTCTTCTTCTAAAAATATGAAATAAAGTTACAGAAATTAAATAGTTATTTAATTGAAAAATAAACAAAACTGTTTCACATTTGATGCAAAAACTCTCATTAAAATTAATAAGTATAGCAATGTTACTTACGTGAAACTACGTAATCAAATTTAAATATGTTGTTGGATGCAGTTATTCCAATGACTCTTATGGCTCATTCACTTTTAATATTTTTGTATGAGACTGATATCAACAGTAAGTATATAACGTTAACTTTACCTTATACATATGTGATGAAATGTGAAATTCGTGACGGTCTCATTACAAGATTTCTTTTATCGACCCAAATCCCGAGTACGTGGAACTGGTGTGTCATTTATCTCGAATCTGATACTTTGTTTGTCTTCTATTGTAAAAAAAAAAAAACAATAATTTATGCGCTCCGTTTCTCCTAATATTTCATTATTAATACTTCGGTCGCAGTGACGACCTATCATCTTTAACACGCTTTCTATAAGTCCTCATTGTGTTCACTGTTCCACAGAGATTGTCCCAAATGCAGCGACATGACAGACTGATCTGTATGCATTTGTTGCACACAGGACGAGTGAACGAGAAGCGATTAATTGTTAGCTTACGATAAATAATTTGTTTATACTAAGTTCTTTTCAATGGTTGATACCTAAACAGTATATCGTGACTAACGTATTATTCCGACGATTTTTGATTCAACGATATCGGTTAGTAACCATAATAATTAAGTTGTCACGCCTTGTCCAAGTATCTTGTCATGCCCCTTGACGAAACATGAAAGCTTAAGTACTGTTGTTATATTGCAAACTACAACGAAAAATATTGTTAAAGTTATGCCGTATAGTGTCGTTCGTAGATAACACCACTCTTTTTCCTATTGATGTTGTTCACTAAGGGACAAAATTCTTCCTTGTGTCATCAAAATCTAATGCGGTTACCAACTCGCGTGCCAGGAGCGGGGGCTATTGGCAAATGTCTGATGGATGGATGGAATGGATATCTTATTAAACATAGAATACTTTACTTTTCATCACAGCAATGAAATGTTTTATTGTGGTAATATTAGCTCGCCTAACGATTGTACCTTATCGTTACTCTTCGGCGATAGAACAAGCCGTAAAGTTTTAGTGGAAACATTAATCATCTAGTTTTTCGGTGAAGTAGCGGTGCGGTAAACAAAGGATCGGACAACTATTGTATTTTACACGGATAATATCGATTTAATAAATGGATTTAAAAGTTCAAATCGAGTTTCGTTTGTGGTGTTCTTATATTACCGTGTCATAAAACACTGGCCTTTTAAAATCTTCAGCTACTTCACAGTTGATAAATTCTAAAGACTAGGCAGATAAACTACTTAACTATATTTTAAATGTCATTTTATTTTATCTTTTAGCGCGATTTCACCCTCGTTTTTAAGAAATGTAACATAAATTGAAACGATAATATAACTTTTGGTGAAGTAGATAGATTTTAATAATAGAAAGACTAGACGTTATCTCAGTACTGGGAATATAATTTATTGTTTTGTACATACTTTCGCCTTAGACGGAAGAACCGCTCTTATTGTGTCTCGAATATTTCTAGTTTGTAGGTTTTGCTAAGGCGAATTAGTAATTTAAAGGAGTATCTAGATCTTCACCAAATGAGCGTATGCATTTTCTATGCGTATTTTACGCATATTTTCTACAAAAATAATATTTAAATAAGTTGAAGTTTTTTTGTGTAACGATGAATTAAACGATTATAAATATAAAAGCCATCTTAATTATATTTTTTTTGATAACGATTAAAGGGGGTTTAAAAATATTATTAATAGTCACGGGCGTAACAAAACATAGGTTGGAAAATCCTAATTTCGAGATTTAGAAGAACCTTCCGGTATTGTGTTCGCTAGTTTGCTCCTTCTTTTTTGCTCTATAAGACAAGATATCTCGTATATTTTGATACTTATACAATAACCGCAATTAATTACATATTTTTATCGTTGGTTACAATACACACCTGCGTGTTGGCGTTGGGTTTCAGGATAAATAATACTTTTTGATATTATAGTAGTATGTTCTATGAGGTTTGTTGAAGCAAACTGTAATGAAACTTAGGTTTTTCGTAGCAGTGAGTTGTGGACACCAAAGCAACGTCGTGTGGGCTTAAAGTTAAAAATTGATAAATAAATTGTTCTCTCTGAAAAGGCGCAGCTAACAAGAATTCGGAGAACATATTTTTGAACAGAACAATCGGACACCGATCGTAATCCTTATATTAAGTAAAATTGTCAAATGTCAAAAGTTGGAAATCTTAGCCATCATAATGCTTTTACAATTTCTATTAATGAAAAGTTTAATTTTAATTATAAAATTCATATTTATTACAATAAAAAAAATCTATCTTATCTTTTTAAAAATGTGAAATATGTCTATGCTCTCAATTAAACTGTCAAAGTTAGCAATAAATAGTACTGATATAATTGCAACGTAGCAAGACAGAAGAATAATGCAGATGCGTCTTTGTTCGCGAATCCGTCTATATATATATTTACTAACTTAGATTTCAAAAAATGTTAGATGCGCCTTTTGACTATCGCGGGCTGTAATATTGTCGGCTGTCCTGTATTCAGTAATGCCCTTGAAAGTCGTGCAAACAGCAAACGAAAGCCAATGCAAGATATCCCGGTTCTTCGACGAAAATAACGTCGTGATTACAACCGACCGACGTACGCCGCACTACAATAAATCTGCGAAATATTATTGTCTCACTCCATTACAATAGCGTTAGAAAGTGTGGGAAGACGTCCGTCTATATAATTGATTGTTTTAGACGTCTCCGGTCCGTTACACGGAGTCAATTGGAGAAACGTCCGTGGAAATCTCTGTGACGAGCCGCTCGGTTTCTTTTATTTTTGTTCTCGATACTAAAATGGCATTGTTCAGGAGTTTGCGGCTACGAGCCTAATAAGCGCGGACAATTCGCTTTGACTCGTTAACTTGAATGGTCTAAAGCTCAGATGATATTTGCCGCAAAGTGGTTATTTTCATAGCTCATTTTCACTTTGTTATTTATTTTTGTCGGAGTGAGGTTCTAGTTTTAAGTATTGTTTTCACGAAAATGTATGGCATATTAAATTTGTTTAAAACATATAAAATTATAATTTAAAATATATTTAATACTTAAATGCGTAGTAGATAAGCATTATAATAAGTGTTATCACGGATATACATAGAATATGCTGTCATAGTTAATAAAATCATATGTTAACTATAACTATCATATACATATTTATGTTTCGTAAATCTCATTTAAAATATGAAATATGTGTATTCTTATTATTTAGAACACGTAAAAATAACAAATCATTGAAATAAATTTAAAATTCAAATAAATAAACTCATTATTGAATTTGGATTTAATTCGAATAATGATTTTTATTCATTTAATTTGTGTGGCAAAGTTTACACGCAACACACACCATTAAATTATGAATATTTTTTAATTTAAATTCTTTACAGTTCTAATAATGAAAAACGAACAGTATTATAGTAATATAAGTGTCATTTTTTTCGATTTTTATTTACAAAAATGAATCGTACCGAGCGTTGGATTATAAACGTATAAGGTGAACAATATTTTTATCCCAATCCATTAGCGATTAAAAGTATGTAATCGATTTTCGTTTTTAATAACAACAAATCGTATCGAGTATCGACAAACGCCGGCGCCACCTCACTGGTCCGACCGGTGAAAGTGTTCGCGAAAGCGAAGCCGGAACCGAACGCGGTGACGTCACGATTTGCGCAAGACCACCAGACCTCCTATAGAGACGTTGCGAAATGTTATCTCGCATTGTCGGGAGCGTTACTCTTGCTATTTGTCGATTTGTACGACGATTGAATGCGCTTTGAATTGAGATCGTCTTGCTGCTTTGTTTCCTTTTGTGCGAAGATGCGATAATCGATGGGCTATATCGATATGTATACGAGTAACTCATATACATATCGATATAACCCATACGATCTTTTGTTATACGTATCGATGTAAAGATATGTGGATAAGGATCCATTTTTAATTTATTTTAAAAAATAACTTTCACTGGTAATATCCTATTCGATACACTTAATATTCTGATACGGTTAAAACTGTATCGAATTTCAACGAGTGCGTATTGAGTTCGCGTACCAATTTTCGTGAATTGGCCATTGACTTTTAAATGTGACTGATTAATGAGGTTTTTGTTTGTAATCGAGTCACGTTTTATAAAATGAACGCAGAAAGTAAACAGTTTAAACTTTTTTAATAAAATGAAGTAGCAAAAAGTGACTTGCCATCATACATACATCTAGAAATATATAGTATGCTTATCTTATTGTAGGCCACTGTCGTGCATGGACATCTGAAATCAACTGTAAATAAGTATAATAATAAGTGTAAGTTGCTACTTAGGAGTAGCGACGCATTTGGGACACAAGGCGTTCCAACTTAGTCCCTAGTAGGACTAAATTGTAAAGTCTAATGTGAATTTATAGTCTAAACAGAGATTGCCCTAACACACTTCGACTACAGCAGCGCTAATCGTTGCTATTAAAAGGCACAAACGTAATGTGGCGGTGATTGGAGCGCCGTGATCGGATCACGGGGAGCTGTACTCCCTTTAATAATCTATCCTGACTCATTCAAATAGCCTGTAAATATAACCTAAGAAAATATATTATCGAAGCGAGTAAACGAAAGATAGTTTCGCTAGTGTGTCCATCACCTGACTCCATTCTTATCTCCATCTTTCTCATATGTTAACAGTCCGTCCTTCACGGCCAGTAATAGGGTGATTACGCTGCTGTTAATATCAGTTTGTACGGTCGATTTCTGTTGCCCGGAGAAAGGGCGGGCGGTAGGTGCAAGGGCGGCGTGACCTTCCCGCCGACGGGGCGTAGTCTGGAGGTCGCGGATGTTCTTCGTCCCTTCCACATTATTGTTTGATCTGTGTGCACTATGGATGTAATATAATCTGGTCGTAAGCGCTATTGTGGATTTTGTTTTCTTAAAAAGACGATCAGTCTGGAAATGTAGTTAGTAAAATTCGGAAAGTTAGTAGTGGATAACGCAGAGCTTCAAGAGTTATGGGTAAAATTTGCGAATGGGTACAGAAGCACTAAATGTTAAACAGGACTTGAGCAGTACAGACATGAGCTTTAAAAAGTTTGTAAATTCATTATTTCAGGGAGCTAATAAGCATGATGGTACAACGAGAATAAAACCATTCTCGTTGTACCGACGCACAGTTATTTCTAGCGTGAAGCAATATTTTGGGTTTCTGTGATAGACTTCAGATAGATCTGGTGTGCTGCATTTTTGTTTGCTACTTCAATCCTAGTAAATATATATATATTTACTAGGATTGTATTTCTCTACTGTTTACTCTAATTTGCTTAAGCACTTTTGTTACCATTATGCTTTATATACAATAAACGTTTATACTAATACAACCCGTAGCTTACGTAATACGCAGCGGCTTTTAATGCGTTCGCCTTTCACTCGCATCATTAAGTCACGAAGCTCACCCCGCTTCGTTTAAGTCGTTTTCGACGCAAAATTACGACGACTGTAAAATCTGTCGGCATTTACGAGCACGAAATAATTTTAGACACAAACTACGTCCCTCTTGAATGCTGTCTGAAAGCTGCGCCACGAAATTATCTCTACAAATGCCGGACGCGTCGTTACCAGTAGTTTTATGCTCGTATTTATATTACAGTAGCCGTAAACGGCTCATCTCAGCCGTAGCTCATCCAAATTTGGAGATGTTTAAAGTAATTGAGATCGGCTATTTAGATGTTCTGAAACTCTAGTTTTTAGAATTTGTTTGTGCATGCATCATGCGACTATCGCTAAATGGATCAATGAATCTTGTTCAGTTTATTAAGTTAGAAGTTTCTTTCGCCGCTTCTTTACAAATGAAACTTGCGAGGCGATGGTTAGGGTCATATGAAGTTCTGCGCAGAATTTCCTTTCGATTTAATTCTAAAATGGTTTTTATTTAATATAAAAACACTAAGGTAGGAGTAGCCCACATTATTATCGAACTCTTATAATACTATAAGGTATACACCTTGCTTTAATATGCAATACATATGCCAATATAGTTAAAACAAACCAATTGAAATAGTTGTTTCGTTTGCAATTATAAAATTCGCACAGGAAAAAGTCGTAGGCAAAACGAGTAATGAAAATAAAATCCCTAGCGTTCCCTCGGAGTTCTAAGTGAATCTTGTTTGAAGGAATTTAAATTGGTTCCGTGTTTTTCTTGGCAGAGGACAATAGCAGTGCCGTCAATATTGAAGTGCATTAAATCCGCATTGGCAATTGCAGTGCACGGCGTCGGATTCAAAGTATTTGGCAAGTGTACCAGCGTCTATACTCTTCGTCCACTGATGGACGGTATTATGCAGTGGGAACCTTGGATTCTAGTTCGTTACCTAAACCGATCAGTACACTTTATGTACTCTCCGCATAGAAAATATATTACATTTGCGCACTTCTGTACGTTAAATTGTAAACATTGGGTATACTACTACTAATCCTGCTACGCAATATTTATGTTCTTACACAGTTGTGTTCAACAAAATTCTTCGTGTAGGTTTGACGTTTGCGTGCAATTTATGTGGGTATTATTTATTGTGTCGCTTAAATGTAACAGCGAAGGTTAGAATATCAGTAAAAATAAATGTCTTTGGACAGTTTCACCGTGACATTCATTGCAATGACACTCCGTTATTGCGGCTGGTGACGCCCCGGTCACTTGCTTAGAACACCTCGCACGGCATAATCCACTTAGTCTAGCACGAAACGTTCACTTCTGAACAAGGGCGGGACGTCCTCTACGAACTAAAGTGATTCAACTGTTTCTTTGTTGCCTTTTCACGAACGCAATGCGACTTATAAAAAAATCGGCGAAGTGCGAGGCGGACTCGCGTGCGAAGGGTTCCGTGGCATTATCTATAAAAAAGGCAAGAAAAATACGTTTGTTGTATGGGAGCCCGCCTTAAATATTTATTTTATTCTGTTCTAGTATTAGTTGTTTTAGCGGCAATAGAAGTACAACATCTATGAAAATGTGGTGACAGACAGACGGACAGCGGAGTCTTAGTAATAAGTTTCCGTTCTTACCTTTTGAGTACGGAACCCTAAAATATTGAGTCGTAAATTGGGGGCACGTTGGACGAAACGAGGATCAAATGCACGGATCTGTGTAGTATCACTTTTATTGACGGGTCATTTACGTTCGCTCCATAGAAGCTGTCTGTTGGCTTTCACATTAAATACAATAAGAGAGAGAACTATTATCCTGAGACTTATATCTCGAATTCTGAACAAAAGTGTTTATGTCCGGAGATCCGTAAAGAGCGATGACTGTGTGCGTATGTGCTGAGTTCTGATTTGAAGGGTCTGGTAATGCAGATAGTCACTTGAGGCGATCAAACTTAATCTCCAGTGGAAACGATGCATTTGAATTTTAGGTCTTTTTCTTTGAGGTCGGTTACACATGATCGTTATGTGGCAGTGTTCACATAAAAATCGGGAGGTTTTTACCACGTAGTAGAACTAGTATAGTTCGACCGGGGTAGTACGACCGTCACAACTATTTCTAGTAGCGTGGTTTCCTGACCATTTTAATATGAGGAGACCATATTAGTCCTTGGGAGTAGCAACGCGTAGGGGATCGACCTCAGATAGAACCCGTTCCCTATGAATAGTGAACCCTATTCTTTATGAAGATGCTTATAGGGCATGTCCATGGGCAGCTGTAACCACTGTCCATCAGGTGGAGTGTATGCTCGTTTGCTACTTATACTATAAATGAAAAATCACGTTTTACAAAATAAAAGCCGGCCAATAAAACGGACAGTTTGGTTCAGAAGTAACTAGGTACTGAATATGGGTGGTTTTGACTAGTTACTTGCTCACATCCATCATTCGCAATCAGCGACCTACGGAAAAATACAGTGACAGTTAAATTAAAGGAAGTTTCTAATTTATCAACGAGGAAGGAGTAAATCCGGCTGTATGTGGTATTCTAATTGTGAAATATACAAGTGTCTAAACCTTCGCATTAGCTACGATCTTGATTGGTAATATTAAAAACAAAAAAGGTGTGTGTGCGATTCACACACGATAGAAGTGAAACTTCAGTAAATCGAGAAAAGAATGAGATGAATA
>DWTU01001509.1:0-13091 GCA_018251515.1 Cecropterus confusis | reverse complement strand
CGTGATTCAGAATACGGTGGCGCCATCTGTCGATGAGTAGGAGAGGTCGCCAAATATTTTAGGCCAGATTGACACTACAGGTGAAGTTGAATTTCCTACATACAGGTATAACACCGCTTAGAAGTAGCAGGTATAACATCTCGTTCCAGTTTATAGTTTAAAATAGTGAAAGCATCATGTGTTCTAGTTGAAAAGGTGTGTTTGTGCACATATGAGACTGGAAACTATGTCCTCAGGAATATTGAAGAATTTGTGATGTAATGTGATGCACTTCAAGCAGAATAAAAAACATTGATATGCATTACACGTCTTTATATGCGTTTTTATCTTGAACTATACGAAATTCTATTGCGTTTTAGACGTCAGATTTATCAGGGCTTCATCTGCTATGTATGTATATGTATATATATGCATGTATGCTTATTTGAATGTAATACTGGTCACGGCTCAAGCGTAAAGTTCTAGGTTGGTAGTGGGCCCGGTGTGAATGATCTCACGTTATCGCACCCATTATGCGTCGCTTCGCTAATCAAGCAAATATGCTGGCTCGACGCTGCTCACTTCGTGTAACGGAATGCTTTCGCGCCAATGCCGATCACAAGATGGCGGAAATTGGCGCAGAAGACCCCTTTGAAGTGTATCGAGAATAGTGTCAATAAAGTTTTAATATTTGTGTAACGTTACATGAACACATTTAAAATTAAAGTGTATGTTTTACATATTACAATGCTACGTGCTTTTGATGCAATTGCCAACAGCATGCTTGTACACGTAGACAATTTGTCACTATACAAGTATCTACTTCTGTTTAATATAGATATGTTTGTCAATTAATAAAAATAATATACATTTTTAGTTTGTAAAGCATGCTTTTTAACGTAGGTTTTTTTCTTCTGTTTGTGTCGGTGAGACCCGGGGTTGGTTGTCTATAGGGGTAGATTGACTAACTATCACAAACTCGTCGGAGGCAATAGCCTTGATAAATAGCAATATAATAATATTAGGCAATAGCCTACCTTAATAACAAAGGTGTAACACACACATTAATGCAGGTGTAAAAAATTTTTTGAAGATAACGAGCTCTACTTGGAGCTGTATAGGCTACTTTTTACCATCCAAATATCCAAGGTCCACGCAGGTGGAGTCGAACGGTAGAAACTACTGTTAGTATATTAAGTAGGACGGTGCCACATTAGCAAAGTTGATAATAATTAATTCTAGATTTCATTTAGTCAATAAATCTTAACTGGTTTTATTTAGGTTTTAGACTGGTTTTATAATGATGACATAAATGAATGTATGGGTTATATGGTCTATATATTAAGATGCTGTTAGAATAAAGACAAATTGAATCCTGACGTTGAACTATGAGAACTACTACTTAAAGTCGGACTAACTCATTCGAAACACAAGTAGGTACTACGTCACTGAAAATATGCTACAATGGACCACTTGCGGACTACCGACCGAATTCTTAAGCCTCAAATCACATCCAAAAATATTTTAGTCTAAGAACATCCTTTACAGAGTTTTTAAAAGTTGATAAATAAAATCAATCACGACTCGCAAGGTGTTTTGTTCCGGAAAAAGAAGCGGCAAAGATATACCATTACACACATCTAACAGTTCCTTAGAAAGTGACAATTTACGCTAATGAACTATGAGAAGGTGGAGCTAATTAAAGATCTGCCGTTGTGATACGTTGTATATTAAGCAAATGTTATAAAGTTATGCAAAAATTCATTAAAAAAGTAAGCCAAATTAAACCAATATTTCTTCGTGTTTTCTTTTGACATTTTTTCAAAGACTAGTCCCACCGTATTTGTTACTAGTCAATGATGGCGTGGCTCGATGTTTGCGAGCGTTTGTTTGCTATGCAGTGGAAAGTCCGTACGTGTCCGTACAATGTTGTCCGCAAACTGTCCACGTACAACATACGTGATGACCACCTAAAATGGAACACCTTCTCATTGTCAGTGTCACTCGATTGACTGATTTACAGTTACCGCCTTTTTCCACCTTCCCCTCATATGGTTTCGGACGCGCGTTCCATATTCATATTTCATTTCGTGGCGAGAGTTGCCGCGGAGTCACGGATGAAAGGAAATGGAAGTGTGTCTAAAGGGTCTGAAAGGTCTGTCTGGTGTCTGAACATTGACCTTTTCGGCCAACAATTATCATTTGTGAAGGTAAAAAAATATTAATAAGCAATACTTCACACTTTATACTTCATACTCGTAGTCTGGACGGCATACAAAAATTGAGTACACCTTAGTCATCAATTTGTCTGAATTCATTATTTAGTGATTAGCTGCAGGGAATTGTCCCCCTTTAGAAAGTTATATATGTTGGCTGGTAAGGTTATTCCAAACGTATCAGAGAATTCTTGATTATGATAAAGATTATGAATTTACGGTCATCCTGTTTTGCAATCATTGTACAGCTAAAGGACAGTTGACGTTAACAATATTAAGTAATTATCAAAATTGTTGGGTTTTGATTTATAATATTTTTTTAAATATATGAGCCAACTCTAAGTCTGTATATTTTATTTGAATGGTTAAGTTACCAGGGTGTTACTACATTGGTCTGTAAACCTATTCATCGCATGTGGCAACAATCTTGTGTGGTGTCTGAAGCAATTAACTAGAGAAAGTATCGTTTTAAGCAGTTTCTGCGCTTAGACAAGACCTGAGTAATAAGTTCTAAGGGTCTTTGTCGGTCAGTGGGTCACTTCTTTTTCCAAACTGTAGAAGTGTGTTGTGGACAATGGCATTGGATTCCATTTGGAATACTTTGAAAGGCACTAATTAGTGTTACTTGTTGTATGAGATACTTTTTCTCCATATCGTGTAATGACTATGATTTGTTTATTAGCGAGAAATAGAAATAATTATATATAAAAATATAGTATTAATTTTCAAGGATTGACTTTGGAGGCCTCATTGCCATAAATTTTAGTTTCTGTTTAACAATAACAGTTTGCTCCATTGACTTTTTGCTACCGAGTGTGGTAAGAATGAAGAATGAATAAATATCAAGCAGACTTGGACGTGTGGCAGAACAGTTACCGTACTGGTCTGACACGCAGAGGAATCTGGATTTGATTCCCAGTCAAATTTAAATGACGAATTTTGATTTTCGTTTTGGGTCTAGGTGTTTTGTATTCGTCTTTAGTGCACCCATGTCACAGAATAATTATTTCCATATGTTTTATATTTATTGTAACAATACAAGTGTATTAGAAAACTGTCCAATAAAAGTTTATCAAAAGTGGATTGCTTAAGTCGTTCAATAGTACAAAGCTCACAAGATAAAATGTTATTGCTAGTTTCCACTCGTTCCAATGTTGTGAAAGAAGGCCCGGTATTAAACGTCTTGCGAGAATGAAAAAAAATCTCGTTAGAAAATAGGAAGTCAACAGTCGGAAACTGGTTGTGCTGGTTGACTCGTAGTAAAAGTATTCCTAATGTGAAATTTGTAAATATTTGTACATTTTACGTCATTATGTAAGTACTTAATGATGGGTAATAATAATCTACCGTCTTTATGATATTGAGAAGAATTTAGATCACAAGCCACGCTGCTTATACGCAATTGACATACATTTGAGATCGTTATGGAGAACTGACATTTATATTTCTTTGTGATATTTTGTACATTCGATATTTTTAGATATAAAAAAATGAGTGCCGTTTTCACGAAACGAAACTACCTTTTTGACTTAATGTTATACATATCAATTGGTATTGTTATTGTTAGTCTATTAATATGACCTAGAGGATGACTAGATCTTATTACGGGAAGTTAACACAAATTGGAGCAAAATTTTAAAAACGTAAAGGAGATCTTACTTTAGACAGAGATCGTATTATATGATAGACACTGCGTGTATTTATTGTATTGTGTTTGTTATTGTATTGTACTGTTTATTGTATAGTATTCGGTAAAGTTGTAAGTAGGTACAGTTGTTAATTAACACAATATAGTTTTGGTAATTTATTATTCGCGTAGGTGGTGCCAGGTGGTAGACCCAGTATAGTTCAACGGACACAGCCGCCACACTTATTTCTAGCGTGAAGCAATTTTTGCGTTTGGCTGGGTATGTATGGTGGGTGTCGGTTCGCTTATAGGTGTATGAGGTGACCATCTTATACTTCGTGACGCAAGGCATCAGATCGACTTGCAGATGTGCGGCTGGAACCACTAACCATCAGGTAGACTGCATGTTCGTTCGCTACTTTAATCTGATTAAAAAAAGGAGTTAAAAGCACCGTCCACGACGGTATTATGTGTTGAGAGGCAAATCTTTCCGTAAAATTCTAATTGTAACTATGCTAGCTTAGTTCCGCAGCTTCACCGCTTCAGTCACGTTTAGTGTAGTAATTAGTATTCTATGTGTTAATCCAGGTCATATTTTCTGTGTGCTAAATCCGAAATTATTGCGAGAGAATAAAAGACATCCTTTCGATAAGACATAATTGTCGCATTATCGCTTATAATATTCGGAAGTAAGATAAGAAGCCAGATCTATAATTGACTAATGAAAAAAGTAGCTCATTTTTACTGTATATATATTTATCTATAAGTATAAACTTTATAACTATTTGTATCATAACAATGCTGTAATTATCTTCAGTTCTAATTAATATGTTAATTGTGTTTGTTTAAACTACAATTGTTGATAAGTAAAGTATGTACAGTTATATTGTGTTTTTTACCATAACGAAAAAGATTTTAGAAACGATGTTAGTAGATGAATATAATCGTTATTTGGTTGCGATGAACGCAATTTGGGGAATTATATGGATCGTATTGGGTAGGCTTTACATGTTTAAGAGTGCCAATGGCCTGGATGCGATTTGGCATCTCCTTTCAAATGAGAGGCTTAAGGTCATAGTCAATGCTAGATAGGTTGCATCTATCCGAATTTATATTATTTTTTCATCCAAACAATATTAATAAATATTTTCCAATATGCAGAAGATTTTGAAAGAGAATATTTAAATGTATATGAACGAGCTAACAAATTAAAATACATACTGTAAAATGATATAATACGATATCTATTTCCACAGTACTTTTAAGCGTATTATTTGTAGTCACTAAAGAGCGTACTGAACCTTACTCTTCTGTTGAGACGTTTTTTGTCCAGTCACGCACAGCACGACCCAAAAAGTAAAAGTTTTTAAATAGTTGATGTAAAGAAATAAACGAAAGTACGAGTGTACTCAAGATGATAATAAAATAAACGAAGACTTATGTATGTCGCGTATTAAATGCTTCCAAGTGGATGTCCGAGATCCGCACAAAAACCCAAATTCACATTCACGTACGAAACGAATTTCGCGGTCAGTTTGAGAGTTAATGTAATGTCGGCAAATTTTACTTTTTCTTTAATTTCGTTTTTCGTGTTTTTATATCCGTCACTTAATTCGCTACATTAGAAGATTGCACGAGGGGATTCTATTCGTTTTATGCTTTAGCCGGGTCAGCGTTTTCCAAGGATATAAATCTAAGTCACTTCTTTTGGACGTATCGTCCGAAGATTAATCACTCCGTCGTATCAATACGTTCCTAATAGGCAATCAGTCATAGACGATCGTATTAGTCAGATGTACATTAGCGTTGGAAAATGATGTCAGATGGGTACTTATGGTCGCGGTTTCCTCGGAACTTCCTTGTGTGTAGGATACTCTAAATAGGCAGCGTATGGTACGCAGGCATCATCGAGACTTCCTTTGCGCGTGGCAGGTGGGGATATTATTATTAGTACCACTTTCCGTTCGTTGAACCGACACCGTTAGTTGGTTTACGCATTTAGCTCTCGCCACAAGCGTGCGACATGACACAAATAACAATTGGTTACTCTAAGAAATAGGATTGTATTAACGGTCGCCTAACCTTGTTACGCAGCTGAACTAATACTTTTAGCTTTATCCAGAGGTCGTCCGTGTAATATTCTGAACAGAAAGGTATCACAGAGAAACCACTGGAGATATCTGGAACACCATTATAATTGTTTACAGTTAACAAGTTACCAACAAAGTTACAACCACTGAACTTTGGTGCGAGTAACGTAATTAGTTCACTCTAATTGAAAACTCAGCTTCAAGTTCGATGGCTTTATTGTTATCCTTATATAATACGTACTTTTGCTTTACAGTTTTGTGAAAAATTTTATAATTCACCACTCAGCACAATATGACTATAAAAGATTATTCTTTTCTAGCTATAAAATAAAAAAAAAAAACGTATGTGTAAATTCAACTTAACCCTCAAGGATAGTTACTTTTACAGTTAATGTAAATAAGACGCCTATCTTTTATAATAAGTAGTTAATTAAGTGCTATATACAAAATTAACGACGAGTTGAAGGGTGATTGTGCTTAATTTCGTTTTAGAAGTTTTAATTACTCTCCATTTTCCTTCTGCCATACTCTTTAACAGACAATGTAAACTAAACCTCTCATCTGGTTAGTTCGGTTATGTTCAGCTAATATATCCAATTGCCATTATCTTCCAAATACCATTCAAGTGATGTAACAGACAAAATAAGGTTTAGGGCCTTTACTATATTTCACTATAAACTGATGAATACGTGTTCATAAGGTGGGCAATGAAAACATAATTATTGGAAATTACGTTTTCATCGTCTTTAACTACAACGACTAATCACTATTTAGTCATGCATGTAAAAGTACTGTAATAACGGAAAAAGATTATCCGGAGAGCTTGTAACAAGCGTGCAGTTGCAGTAAAACGTACTTCATGGACTATCTCTGAGATCACGAGGAAATACTTCGCATTGCTCACACAGTAGGTACCTACTTAAGCAATAAATGCTACCAGTTATGAATGTAATTCCGAGTTTTAAGATACTAGTCCTCTTTAGTTAAAATGTACTAGAGAGATTGAGAACTTAACATTCCGGTATTCGTAAACTGCCTCGTCGATAACTTTTATTACCATAAAAACGATCTGCGTGAAGCATCGGACAAATGCGTTTGCTTTCCAAGATTGCATACATAAAATACCATTTCAGAACACAATATGAGCACATAGGCACTTACAAGAAATATGAAATTACATATTTACACAATGTTTCCGTAGCATTGCAAAAAGTATATTCTACGGCCAACCTCATACGAGACGCTCGAAAAAGAACAGAGGTAATAGAATGTTAATATCCGCATTATTATTCCAACGCTTGGAACGATGCGTCGCCATTTTAGCACGTTTTTGCGACGCCATTTTGTGCCTGAGCGAGGGTGTACGTCTGAATTTTCTTGAATAATGGTAAAAGTGAAAACATCATTGCCAATGATGGTTGAATGACATTTAATGGCAACCTAGGCTTCATTGTGCGGTTTCCTAATACCGCCCTTCAGTGAGTAAAGTATTCAATATAAATTCAAATGAACTTTCTATTCGTATTGTGTAGTTGTTACGTATCACTTATTTCCTTAGAAAAGTCAAAATATGTTATAATGCACCAGTAAATTTTATTTCTTCGTATACCAACGTACGTACTGTTTTCCCTATTTTATATAACTTATAGTATATAAATGAAAATGTTATAACTGTAATATAACTATCATGGTAAAATAACTAAGTAGTGCTTAACATAAAACTAAGCTTAAATGACTATATTTCTTAGAAATGAACTACTTCTACATTCAATATATTAACAAATATCCGCTAGCTATTCGTTTTGGCAATCTTAATGTTTGTTTGTCGCAATATAATAAAATAAATGCGACATATAAAGATGTGAAATGTCTTCCCCTGTAAATAAATTGCGATTGTATCAAAGTTTTAAGTTTATGGCTTTAGTTCAAGGAAAAATACACTATTGTCCTCTATTTTTAACTATCTCTGGAGTTATGCTACCAATCTAAAATCTTAATTGAATGAGTTTAAAATAAATGTAAAATACATTTTTGTATGTCGTGATACATGTTCGACCAAATAACTGTTTATTGGGATTCTATCGAAAAGTTAAATTTACTTCTTATATACCTAAAAATGTTATCAGTTATAACGTTTTTAGGTAAATTGATAACTTACGTTTAAAAATATATAAATATATTAACTGTTCTTGTATAACTTGTTCCTGTTATTGCCGTAAAGTTTATTAAAACATTTTTATGTCTGGGTGAAATTAATAAACCAAATTGATATGCCCATTCTATATATAACACGTCATCAGGAAATTTATTTAAGCGGTAGGCTTAAAATGTTTCGAATAAAGGGATTATTAGACTGTGTCAACAGGTAAGTCCGAAACAAATGGCTGTTTAATGAAAGCAAATCACGTTTAAAAGATTTAACAAATTCATTATATTAATTAATTAAATTTCAAGTTTGGTTGTTTTTTACACCATATTACACTATATGATTTCTAACTTTAGAACCCTTTGTGGTTCGACTCCGGTAGCACCACCACCACACCTATTTTTGTCCAATAACAGCAGTGTTATGTGCTGCGGTTTTCTGGTCTGAAGGTTGTGGTAAGAGAGATATACTTATTCGAGGCGGTCCTACTTAGTTCTCAGGGGTAGCAGCGCATCTGTGCCTAGCCTTAGGAAAGACATGGTCTTTTCTGGGGTTGATTACATGGGCGGCAATGGCCACTTACCATCAGGCGGACTGCATGGTCGTTTGCTACTTCCATAATATAAAAAAAATACTGTATTACTATAACTATCCTTTTTTAATACAAAAGTCGCAAGGAAGCACGCACTCTACTTCATGATAATCCCCCATGATAATAAAGACTGCAGCCTATGAATTTGTAATTAACCCCCAAAACCTGCGAATGGCCACAAATGCGCTGCCACCCCTGAAGACAATGTATCTCATTACCAGACTCTTTAAACCAGAATAGAGCGCAAAACACCGTTGTTATAAGAAATAGGCGTGGCAGAGTTGCCTGTAGATTTCAATCTTGAATGATTCATTAACAAATTGTCATTAACAAATCTTTTATGATTATAATATTACGCGGCTAGATCTTAGCTATCCAGATCAATCATAACATTAAAATACGTCGTCTGGTATTATTTTATTTTGAATTTATTAAATACAAAACAAAATAATACCAGCTAAAAGTAAAAAGCATGTTTAATCACTTTACGGCTATATAAAAGTTTCCAAGTACTAACCTTAAAAAGCGTGGTAGCATGTTACAGATGAAGTACGTTAAAGTATGCAATTTCGAAGTTGCTTCGGGCATCTATAAAAAATTAATAAGAACCTTTAATGGTGCTATAAATAACGAAACGTTTTGCCGCAATTTATGCAGTCCTGTTCGTCAAAACTTCCTTAAAGCAGTAAGTTATGCAGAGAGGAGAACCCGTTTCCCGTAAGTGGTTCTTAAGATTATGAAGCGGTTGTCTTTGGAAGACGGTTAAAGTGATTTTTCTTAAGCCTTAATTTCCATATTTTAGAAATATTATATATTCAATGAAGTTCCCACGTTAATTTATCATTACTTATAAAAGCTCAGATATTTCGGAATTAAAAGTAACTTATAGTCATATACATAAAGAGTTCTTGATTGATGTTGTTAACCCATTACTGCCTTACTGCTGGGCAAGTGTCTCTTTTCAGAATGAAAGAGGTTTCTGCCGCAGTCCATGATATTGACCAATTGCGAATTGGTAGACGTCGCACACTCTTGACAACTCTTATTTAAAGAACTCTCAAGCGTGTATGTATCCCCAGGATGTTTTCCTTTGCCGTTTATGCGAGTGAGCTTGTGCTACCAACTTCCCCTCGATGGAGAGGCCGAGTATAAAGCGACTATAAAGACGACGAATTTCAATGCAATGATAACCATCGCTGCTTTTTAATTTATGATATAATATTAGTCTTATTTTAATCTCTACGGATAGTAGACAAGTTTTTTATGTTTTATATGTTTTGATGATTGGTTAAAACATTCATCTGTTAATATGTAGCTGCACGTTAGACTGCATGATCGTTTGCTTCAATATGGTAAAGAAACAATTGAATTCTTTTCTTTTTGTGTGGTTGTATGAATAAGGATCAATAACAACTCAAAGAGGGTAATCATCAGAAAAGGTATTGTCCACTGATACGAACGTAGAGATCCTTTTTACGAAATTCTACCTGACTGACCGCCTGAGTCACCCAAAGAAAGCCTTTATACCCAACTAATCTGTAACTTTGGTCAATGAAAAGGATCCGTTTATTGTAATATTTTAAGAAATATTACGTGTTTCTGCAAATCTTTTATTCGATTCAAAGAAATGTCTAGAATGTGTAAGAATATATCCCGCGCGTTACACTGTAACCTCCGGAATTTGTTCAATAATCCGAGAGTTGGGTCGCGTATTATACTAGCAACGTTATACATGTTTATAGATATGAAGGAGGAACTTTTCTTGTGTTGAATATGTTGTATATCTACGAATTACTAATGCAAGTGGTGACGATAAAATGTACAATATTTATACTAAACTTACCCATTATATAAGAATATTCAAATTGTAAGGTGTATTCAGTTTCTTACGGAAAATATTGTGCTAACCATATCTCGTAATAACTTTACCTTGCGATCATACCATAATCACCAGGTAAATTAATTTAATTTTTGTACACTCGACGGTCGTTATACGAATATAATTTACATATTTACGGAGATTAAAGTGATTTATGAACGACATAAAGGAAGATAAAGGTTAGGCTGTAAATTATAATTCGAAAATGGAGCATGAAACGGTACGTTACGCTTAAATTATGTTCCTACGGTTCTCCGCGCAGTTTTTTTTTTTTAAGCAGGTATCTTAAATATTTTTGGCGGTGAAAAATTGTGTTTGTTAGTCCCCTGTACGCTCCATTCCCATACAATTTTGGATAATAAAAGTATTTCTTTGTAAAGGTTTAGAAAAGGAGTCTTGTCGTAACAACAGTGGATGAATAAATCCTTGGGAAGATACTGCAACTTCCGATTCCCTTTCTAGTTTAATGTTTTCGTTAAATAGCTAGGACGTATCTCCTAGCTATCAGCCAATGGAAAATGCGGTTAGAGTCACTATATGATACGTCAGAGTTCTAGATTATTTTGAGATAATAGGTATTATTGAAAGTTGCACATTTCAACATCTCAACTCAATTTCGTAAGTCAACCATACCGGTGGTTTCCAACATCTTACAATTTTGAAGTAACAAACACATTGTACAATTTTATTTATGTATAGATTTAGCATTATGTATAATTGAGGATATACAATAGTGTGTCTCGGCAAGGCCAACCGGTTTAGTTTTATTCATTTCGTGTAGACCATAACCATCCATAGATTTCGATTATCACGAATATGTGTTAGAAGCCTTCTCATTTATTTTTAGTTATTCTTTGTGAAAGAAGGCTAAGAAGAGCTAGGGCTAAAGAAGGAGAAGAAGAAAAGGCTACTTCGCTTGAGTACTTCATTATATTTATAAGTCATTGTACTTATATTTTTTGTTTCAAATTATAAGCTTAAATTATAAATATCGTCTTCGCTGCTGTTAAATTAAGGAATGCAAATAAGTATTTACTATTACCATTTTAATAAGCCGAGTAAAGTTTAATTAACGATGATGATATTGAAATTAACAGCAGCAGTTCGATTCATATCCAGACGAATGAGTAATAAAATTTGATAAAAAATTCCGCTATTAACAATATTACGTGTCCAAATAAGATACACACTTACAGTATTACTGTCAACAATTTAATAAAATAATCAATCCCACCAAAAACATTTCATGTAAAATGTTGCAAAGACGACCACACCACATAAGGTTTGCCTTATGAAAAAGATATCAGATCTCATGTAGAGCTAATCTTTCTCTTCTGAATCTACACGAATACACAAATTCTACATGTCAGTAAAAATGTATGGCTCTAATTTTAGGGGATGGGAGGCGAAAGTTATAAGTTTATCTGGGGACATGGTAGTATTTTTTTGTATACTGAACTTTGTTTACATATCTAATTTCGGCTTTCTAGCACTTCAGGAACTACCCTAACACTTTGAAGTTTCATACAAACTTCCACCCTCCCCTTTTTAGGGGATGGGGGGCGAAAGTTATAAGTTTATGAATTTTTTTATTGGTTGTATACTAAACATATATTACATACCTAATTTCAGCTTTTTAGCACTTCTAGAAGTAGCCAAACATTTTGATGTAATCATCAGTATGTTAGTGAGTGTGTCAGTGTCGAAATCGGTGTATTTTAGATATCAATAAAATCTAAAGTATTAGAGCTGTTCAATTGAGTCTTTATATGTTCAATCAATGGTTTTAGTCCGTAAACCTCTAACATTCTGATAATATATGCTTAGATCATGTAGAGAGCCCTTCAGTTATAATAAGCAAATTTAGCGTTGTTATGACAAGTGGTTAAGTACATCTAATTTTTTTACAAAAACATATCGACTCCTCGTTCTTCCCCATAAAAATCCCCCTATCTCGAATCATCCGAGCTCGGGCTACGGGCGTCACACGATCCGCGTCTTTCTCGACATAGAGGTTCGACCGGGTGTGACACAGTAGGCTCGTAAACAAAATGATGGAAACTCACGCACCTGTGACGCTGGTATGTCTAAAACCATCCATTTTCAGCGACTGGCAATTCTATATTTCGGTTGAGGGCATAGCCTCAGACCTAAGGCCCATACGCGCGGGAGAACCGCAGGGCAGCTGCCTGTCACCGTGGCTCTACTCTATATACAGCAACGGCGCTCCCACTCTTCGCGACCATCTGGAAGACTGGGAACGGGACGTTATGCTCGCGTTGTTCGCAGACGACAGTGCGTACTTCGCGTCAGCCCGGCGAGCCGACATAGCTGCTAGGAGGATGCAGCGTCTGCTCGACCTACTACCTGTGTGGCTCAATATGTGGCGCAGGGCTGTTAATGTCGGTAAAACAGTCACAATACTTTTCAGCCGCAGACATATCATGCCGGCTCCACTGCGGATCCGTAGGACGGGCGTAACTTGGCAGCCCGTATTTAGATACCTAGGATGTAACGTCGATCGCTCGTTGCGTATGATCCCGCAGGTGAAGGAAGCCCTCT
>DWTU01001508.1:0-13092 GCA_018251515.1 Cecropterus confusis | reverse complement strand
TCGTCTTTGTGTGTCCATGGCACTCACGACACAGGAGAAAATCCTACTGTGGGGCTATGAGTGTAGAAAGCGTTATTTTTATTATTATTATTATTATTATTAATTTCAGGCCAACAGATCAGAGGATTTCCACGTGGACCAAAACAAGGCCAGAGAGGACGCGCGTAGCTTGCTTCAAGCGGGTATGTTACATTTTTATGACTGTTATCTAGCAGGAAACGCATAAATGTCGAAATAAAATTCTAATTCAATTTTAAGCTGATTGTGTCAGTTGGCTGCAGTGATCACTGACCATAACATTTATATTGCTTGGTTACATAGAATTCAACTTTTCAACTCAACATGCATAATAAATATGTTTATTTATCGCTACTTAGCCTACTAACGCGTTGCTCCTCATGAGATCCTTTTGAGCGCTAATTTGGAATGCCATGGATAAGTATGTCTCAATTACAACAACCTTCAGACCAGAATATGCTTAATACTGCTGTTACAAGGCAAAATTAATAGGAGTAACTCTAGTGTCCCTAGGGTCGAACTATGAAAGGTTTCTTTAAGGGTTTTGATGGAGGGTTTTTTTGCATTTGTATCAGATTAGATTGGTATTTATGTCTTTAATTTTAATTTAAGGGTTTAGTTTTATCCACCATCTGTATAATACGAACATAGCACACATAGAACTGAAGAGCTTCCGAGATCGGTTACAAATGTATTTCAAAGTCTACAGATTAAGATAAACTCTTTGTGGAGTATGTCTCGTTGAAGAAAATCAACTTGCTTTTAACACACTGAACTATGTAAAAATGTACTAAACTATAAATCGAATCTCTCATTCTCTAATATTATAAAGTCGTAAGTTTACTCTTTCACGTAAAAAGTTCGGTCGGATTTCGCTGCAATTATCACACAGATAGTCAATGACCTGGATCAACACAGAATACTTATTGACGTGCTATACCTGACCGAAGCGGGAAGAGCCGCGGAAATAAGCTATATTATTATATTATATTTAGTTAAGTAATTTTGCAAGGACTAGAAGGCTTTTTTATTTATGTTTGTATTGATTGATGTGAAAAGTCTATAGGCGCATGTAAACCTGATTGGCGATCGCAACACCGTATTTATTATAGCGCCATCTGTTAGACAATTTTGAACTATTAAGTATCGAACAAAACTTAGCGGGCTGCGGCGTTAGTTCGACTAAGTTCGAGTTAGTGCGGAGTACTGTTGGTAGATGGCGTTTTTTTCATTATGCTATATATTTAGTTCCTGTAGCAATGTTGTCTTTTATGCATATTACTTGTACGAACACTATGTTTCACATTTGCCAGGCGTCCTGTGACGGCATTTATTTTATATTTAATGTATTTTTGTCTTTTTCCAGGCGAACTCCGCCTAGGCACGGACGAGTCGGTGTTCAACGCGGTGCTGTGCTCCCGCTCGTTCCCGCAGCTGGCGGCGATATTCCAGGAGTACCAGTTCCTCACCGGCCACGACATCGACGACGCGATCAAGGCGGAGTTCTCCGGCGATTTGGAGAAGGCGCTACGTGCTATTGGTAAAGATATACAATTATTTGCAGTGATTTATTGGGTGGATTGTTTAAAATGTATGCTCTGTCCACTATTTTTCTTTTTGTACAGAGTCAATAATACAATTTAAAGCAATTTATTCCCTTCATTGTTTAAACTATATAATCCATCCACATCTACATTAATTTCTATTTTTTACAATACTTTTAATACTATGTACTATACTATATATTTTTATTGTATATACTACAATATTATAAAGCTGGTGAGTTTGTTTAGTTGAACGGGCAAATCTTAGGAACCACTGGTTCGAATTGAAAAAGAAAAGGTCTATTTATTGAGGAAGGCCATATATCTTTGTTTTTTTGTTATGTAGTAGCGGGCGAAACCGCGGGGTACAGGTAGTTTATAATATAGAAGTATATATAGTCTTACCGAGGTTGGTCACAGGGGCCATGCTATCACTGACAAATAAGTTGTTTTACTAGTTTTATTGTTAGTTTATGTAATTAATTTGTACCATACATTTGTGTCTTAGTAATTTAGATTTAAATAACAAAGTTTTCGAAATAAAACTATTTTAAGTTTGTATGATCGTTTGGCGATCAGCCAGATATTTTTTTCTCGTTTCTTTCTTATTTTATTACGATTGTATCTCATTTTTCAGTGAAAGTGGTCCGCAACAAGCCGCTGTTCTTCGCCGAGCGGCTCCACAAGTCGATGAAGGGTCTCGGCACCAACGACCGTCAGCTCATCCGCATCATGGTCACCCGCTGCGAGGTCGACCTCGGGGACATCTCCGAGATGTTCCAGTCTAAGTACGGGGAGAGCCTGCAGAGCTGGATTGAGGTGATTATGAGTTATGGTCTATTTGGGGCAATTTGTGACAGAACTCTTCTGAGATAGCACTGAAAAAAAATTGTTTGTCTTGGTTGTCATAACAGTGATCTCTGTGGCGGAGTTGTCATAACATCGGTCTGAAAATCAGTGGGTCCCGGATTCAATCATCAGTAAGATATCTAAATGATGAATCTAGTTTTCAGTTCTAGGACTGGGTGCTTGTGTGTATTCGTCGTTTGTGCGTTAAATATAGTTTGGAACTTTACGAGCAGAAAGCGTTTTTATTATTATTAGTGTAGTCAGAAGTCATTCAGTTATGTTTTGACTGCAGCGCCTCCACAGATTACTTCAGCAGGATTTTTTTGCTGGTTGGAAAATTGTGGTAAACATAAACGCTTAAACATAAACGCTTTCTATACTTATAGCTCCGGTAGGAGTAGTATTAGGATTTTCTCCTGTGCATGTCGATTGAAAACATCTTAATCCAATATATCAAATATATTTATGTTACCCTTACCACAATATACCAAACTCGGCAATGCGGGCACTAAGACCACAGGTCCATTTATAATAAGATTAACAAAAAAAGTTTCCAAAAATTAAACGAATTTCTAACGAGCATTACGTATAAGTATAAGTAATATCAAGTTTACATATAAGTTAATGTATTTTTTTTTTGTTTTCACTTGTAACATCGAGTTTACATATAAATAAATGTATTTTTTTTGTTTTCACTTGTAACATCAAGTTTACATATAATTAAATGTATTTTTTTTTGTTTTCACTTGTAACATCGAGTTTACATATAAGTAAATGTATTTTTTTTGTTTTCACTTGTAACATCAAGTTTACATTTAAGTAAATGTATTTTTTTTTGTTTTTACTTGTAACATCAAGTTTACATATAATTAAATGTATTTTCATTTGGTTTTCACTTGTAACATCAAGTTTACATATAAGTAAATGTACTTTTTTTTGTTTTCAGGGAGATTGCTCTGGCCACTACAAGAAGTGTCTCTTGGGTCTTCTGGGTTTATATTAAGCAACTAGGGCTGTATGGAAACTCTTATCTCACACTATTTTCGATTTTGTATTGCAAACATAATTATTATACATTATTATTGTAATTGTAAGCTTTTTCACAAATTTTATAATATTTTATTATACTTCCTATATTAATGTTATGTAGCAGCAAAGCGAGCTATTATATTCATACTGAATGAGTGATAAGATGAAAATATATATGTTATGTCAATATGTTGGTGTATGGAAATAGGTCTCCGTTAAATAGATATTCTTAAATTGGCTATACCGTCCTTTAGATCTGAACTGCTTATGAAAAGTGCACACTTTTATAACATATATTTTTTAAATATATACATATTATGATTGATATGATATATATGATGATATGATATCATTATGATTATTTAAATTTTGTAAGATATATAACCTCAAATTTCAAAGAAATATATTAAATGAAAAAAAAAAAGGAAAAATATTTCGACGGTCTCTATTATAAATATTTTTCCTATTATATTATTAAATTCTATTATACGATCTGGTAATTGAATGAGAGACATGTTTTTTTTTTAACTTATATAGGTATGAACGGTGGTTAATTCTAAAGTCACATATGCAAAGAAAAAAAATGATTTAATGATGTAGGGATCGTTGATTCTTTAAATTGAAATTCTTATAATAACTGTAGGCGCGCCTGATATATGTGGGTTTTTTTTATTATTATTTCCTTGTACTTTCCTGCACATTCATTCTTATTTGAAATTTATTATTTTTTACAGTATCCGTTCACTAAGCGTTAAAATAAGAGATTCGCTATATGTTGATGGAGATGAACGTTTAACTGAAATTTATTAATGTGCCTTGTGCTTATAATGTGCCTAAATGATATACACATGTATTTGCATATAACCTTCGACCTGCAACTAGTACTAGATAGAAGATCATAAAACGAAATATATTTGTGTAGTTTGTATAGCATTTATGTGTTATAAAATGTATAAACGTTGTAAAATATACAAAATCAGCTAAGCCCAGCCATGCTTCGCCGTGGCTTGGTCGATATAAATTTATCTTATAATAAGCACTTCATAAGATTTCTATTGTTCGAGTTTTGCGGACGCAAAAATGGAAACCTTCATTTTTGTTTGTGAAGATAATGCAATATTTATTATTGCTATTAATTATTACATTTATACATAATATTACATTTTTAAATGCATATGGGGGTCGTCCGACGCATTATACATGCAATGTTTTTTTACAGTACTGATTTGGAATAACGCGAAATTGTATCGCTCTATTTCTGTAATCCATTTTTGGAGCGCGTGTCATAATACGTTGTGGATTTAGTACTATTTGCCGATCGAAGTCGATTATATACTGTTATAACTCTGAACGTGATCACCGTTTTCATAATAGAATAAAGAAAAAAATGCAAAATAAGCCCCAATATTTCAGAAATAAGTACGTTTTTCAATATAAATTATATATTCAATGCATTTATGATATGTAACCTACTAGCATAAAAGACTTGTTAGTTAAGATAATGGCATACACATATAATATGTTAAATCTAATATTACATTTCTTTTCCGTATAAATAATAACTTTTTATTAATTGTATTTCATACCAAGTACAATCTCATGTTACATAAAAATATTTATTGGTGAAGTATTACTATTTTTGGATTTTCTCCAATTATTTTATACTTTAGTGGTTAACTTATTCACCGATTTAATTATGAACCCAACGATTTTATACATGACTTAGAATTCATTTCGTACAATTGTTGATTTTACACTAAAATGTTGGTTGAGTAGATACTAAGGACAAGAGACGCGATACAAATATTTACTGAATAAACTTTGTAATTAAAAGTGGTGTATTAAACAACTCATAATTTTTTTCCGAATTTTCTTAGTCTCTGCAACTCGTCTAATAAATAGACTATATAATATCTTCGATTGGATTTTATCATGTTAATTCAATCTCTCTAGAATGATATTTCGTGTTATTATAAAGAAATAATGAGATTATTCTATAAATCAATATTTAGGTTCAGAAACACAGTTGTATTTTAATGCATTTTTTTGGTAATAGTTATGTCTATTAATTGTATTTCTATAGTTACGACATTTTTTATTAGTGTATAAGATTTTCAGAATGCCAATTTCTCAGTTTGTAATAAATTGTATGTTTGTTGGAAATAATTTACGTTGATTTTCAATTTTAATTGAATATATGACTAACTCAGCCTTTATAAAGTGCCTCAATAACTTAAGGAAAAACAATAATGTCTTACTTTAAAAGTTACACCCACAGCTCGAAATTCACGATACTTGCCACACTGACCTATCACAATTTCACTCTAATAAATATCTTCATACATTTAATAATAATAGATGCTTTCTATACTCATTTTAATAATAATAATGATAGTTATACAATAGTTAATAACTTTTTAATAATATGATTAAAGCACAAACGTCAGATATATGAAGAGATTGATTTATTTTACTGTTCATTCAAAAAAGAATATTTCCAAACATTATGAAGTTATAGCATGTTGATTAACTATCTATGTCCTACATAGAATTCTAATGAAGTAGGCTCTTAATACACTTCTTACTGTAGGGACGAAATAGCAAAAGTAAAGAAAAACCTAGG
The DNA here is from genome assembly GCA_018251515.1 of Cecropterus confusis. Taxonomy (NCBI): domain Eukaryota; kingdom Metazoa; phylum Arthropoda; class Insecta; order Lepidoptera; family Hesperiidae; genus Cecropterus; species Cecropterus confusis. Next base: position 7,029 of record DWTU01001508.1, on the reverse strand, counting down.
CAGTCATGCAGTCAGTGTACAATTCAAACTGAAACCGAAGGGTTTCGAACAATCGGACATGTAAATCATCCATTTTACGTTCAGTTGTCGGTGCTTATGCATTCTGTCATTTATGTGTGCGGATTATCCTATGGAACTATGTTTGTCGAAAGCTAACTTACGTCACATTTATAAGAATAGTAAAACTATCCAAAACTTCGATAAGAAATTAAACTATGTCTGTTTTTCTTAGTTTCTGTCCTCGGTATATTTCCATAAGTTCGCTTGAAACGATAGATATAAGTTAGTTAAGTCTATAGTCTCCTGACACAATGCTTGTGCCTAGTAGCTTTGATTGGGAATACAGTGTCTTCTTGTGGCCAACGATGTTATACAGTGTTGTATTGGTGGATTCTTTAATAAATGTTCTCATGAATTAATGTTTTTCTTGTTTTATCCTTTTTTGGAAACTGTTCTTGGTAACTCATATTTTATAGATGTTAAAAAATTGCTTCCAACATTCTAAATAATCCGTTAAGAGGCTTTCGAGATTACGCATTCAAATTCAAAAATCAAAAAAAGTGGGACAAAATTCAGTGATTTCTTGTTTATGAGATAAAAAATAATTAATAATCAAGAATTTAATTGTTTTTATGATCGAACAATTATCAATAATGGTCGAACAAACGATAATTAATCAATATTAATTAATCTGATCAACAAAAGTAAAGATTTATATTTAATTTAAACTCTTAGAACTCATGGGGCATTGTCAAAAACCTATTTTTTTGTGGATTTAGTTTATTTACCCCAACATAATTTTCTTTTCAAAACCGACAACGATACAACATACGAAATTATTTTGTCTATATGTCTTTATAATATGTACATAAAATAATTTCTTAAATAATAATAAATGTTAATAATAAAAAACATATTGCGTTTTTATTCCCCAGAATACTAAACAGATCTTTTCCTTGGTTTGAACAATTAAGTATTATGGAATTTAAAAAACCCACTGTACCATCCACTGAATGTTTTTAATATAATTATTTATTTACGAGTTTTAGGAGTTTGCGTCAACACAGTATGATAAATGTGTCATTACAGCTTCCATTCCATATTGTTATAATAATAAAAAATATCAACCCTTGCCGCCTAGATATGTTTTAGTCACTTTGTTTCTTCATAAAAATCTATTCGATGTACATTGCATGATACGTTATTTTATTTATTCTTTCTATACATATACTACTGAACGCATCTTTCAGTTCTACAGCGTGGTCAATATGCCCTTTGCTCGTTGGCGGTAAAAAGTTGACAAAAAAAATTGGCGCCAGGAGCGTTGTCTGTCATTGTCATTTTACCGGAAACTTCGTTCGCCACCCCGTTTCGTAGACGCGCTAACCGGGAGCGCCGGTTTGTTGTAAATTTGTGATCCTTTGTGCAAAATAGTCATAATCAGAATGGCGCCAAGATCAGCAAAAGGAAAGGTATAATTACAGGCTAATACATAGCATCTTTTTTTATTAACATAACATTTGTAATCAAAAACAGGTTTGCATTGTTATCGACGAACATCTTTCTAAAATACTTTTGATCTGTCATTGTAATTCTTGAATTTCATTAATTAACATATGAAATACTGTAATGTCGTGACGCAATTTACATAAGACTTCCGTTTTGAGTTTATTTAGATTGGCGAGTATTATATTATATACCTATATACTTACAATAAGCCGCGTGTCGTTAACTCATTATTCGTTTTTGATACTACAACGGAAATTGTGATTCAAATTCATTGACGACATCCCTTGAGCTGTTTATGAGCCTTGAGTTATGTAAAAGTGAACACAATAAACACAGATGTTGCTAAAGTTAAATTGGTGGGTTCAATACATAAACTCAACCAACATATTGTGAAAGAAACTATAAAGTCTGTTTTGTGTAAATCCTTTCTATGATTAGTATTTAATTTTCTTTGTGTTTTCAAATAAGTTGTGTATACAGGAAACTGCCATTTTCCCACTAACTCTCAAGTAAATGTAGCCAGTTTACCAATAATTGGCATGTCACTACAGTGTGAAGGATTATTAATATGATCTTGTGGCTGCTCACAATGTTTATATTAAAACAGATGGTGAGTATATTGTGATGTAAAAATTGTAATTTTATCATTGTACCAATATTTCTTTTTGCAGAAAGCCGCAGATGTAAAAGTATCAGAAAGTGAAGTAACCGCTAAAGGTAAGGGCAAGGAGAAGAACATTCCAGAACCTGAATTAGACGGAGATGAGAATGATGTTCCTGTAGTAGAAAAAAAGGCTAAGCGTGGTAAGAAAACTGCAGCTACGGCAGAGGGAAAACAGACTAATGGAGATGGAGCTGCTGCTAGGAAAGGCAAAAAGAAAAATGACATAGAGACCAACCAAGAAGACCAAGTTTCAAATGATGACAACTCTGAAGATGCTGAGTCTGTACCAACTGAAGAAAATGATGATGATCAGGATGCCAATGTGCAGTCAGAAGAAGAACAGGCAGTCCCTGCTGTGCGAGGACGTAAAAAGCAAACTAAGAAGGAGCCAGCTCCAGCTAAATCTAAGGAAAATAATAAGGGCAAAAAGAATCTAAAACAAAATGAAACTGATACTAAAAAAGATGTTAGCGAAGACAAGCCTAAGGGCAGAGGGCGAGGACGAAAGGCTAAGCCGATACCAGAGGGCGAGCCTGAAGCAGAGGAAATTTCTGACAATATGGAAGAGGAAACCAAACCTGCAGCAAAGGGTAGAAAGAAGGCACAAGCAAAACCAGCCAAAGAAAAGACACCAGACAGTGAGACTGAAGAATCTCAAGAGGAACAGAAAGATATAGATGAGCCTGAAGAGGAGCCGGTAGCTAAGAAGGGCGGCCGAGGGAAGAAGAATGCTGGTAAGAAGATACAAGCAAAAGTGGAAACAGATGATGCAGAGGAAGAAACAAAGGAAGAACCAGCACCTAAGAAAAGAAAAGTCACTAAAAAAGAAGTAAAGGATAAAGGTATACTTTTAATTTGACTATTAACACATACCTACTATGTAAAAAAACATTATCTTAGTGATAAAATTTTTTGAACTTGCAGGTGAATCAAAGGACGAAGATGACATGGAGGAAGATGCTCCGGAACAAAAACCTGTCAAGGGCAAACGAGGGATGAAAAAGGCTGTGGAGAAGGCAACAGAAGCCGAGGAAGAGGTTCAAGATACGGGCGAGCCGACCACCAAACGCCGGCGCAAGCAAGCTGATGATAAGGGTAATTAGTTTTGTAAATTCAATAATTTGACATTTTGGACAATGTTTAATATTACTTTGATTATGTGTGTTGAATTATATTATGAATAAATGGTTTTTGAAAATATATGTGCTTAGTTAATTATTTATCTTTACTACCTTTATTCTGTCTTGCGCGAAGTCTCACAGCTTTTTAATGTAGTTCTCAAGTGAATTCCAAAATAGAATTCATATTAACAAATAAGGAAAGGTGTAGGACTATAATTACTAAATATAATATCACTAACATTTATCGTACTGTGTGGAACAAACATCAATTTATTCTTTATGTATTTAATTTAATGTACATTTTTTTTTATTAATGCCTAATTGTAATATTGCATGAAGTAATTCAAATGGCAGGGGAAAACTTAGTATCCAAATGCTTTCTTCACATATGTAAGTAATTTTAGAAGTACTCTTTAATGTAATGCTTTAAAGGAATTTAAATGATTACCACAATTACACATTGTTACTTAGATCATTGTAAGTAAATAAAACATCCTTACATACCTTGTAGGATGGTTTGTACATGTTGTCATTAATTTTATAGGTAAAGAAAGGGAATAAGAAATACAATGAATTAAATCTCAATTAGGGGGCATGCATTAATTACGTGAGGCATTCAAAGAGTTAAATCGCATCTAATCTCACTTTGGGGAGAGGGAAGTCTCTGCAAATATCATATATTTTTTTCCTCTAGAAATAGGAAAAAGTTATGAGCCAAAAATATGCCCTTAAATATTTCGATACATAAATTACTTGCAGTAATTACGATATCAGTATTTTGTTGTTAAATTTTCATTGCAATTATAGTTGTTCTGCACTCTTAAATACTAGTCGTAAATAAGTGCTGGGCAAATTATTATTTTTGTTTATAAAAAATATATATTTAAAATAATTTCAACGCAGGAAATTAGGGGATGAGGGAGAGAATTTAATCAAATTGCACTAGAGGGGAGGGGAGCGTCCAAAATATATCAGAAAACGCCTCACGTAATTAATATATATAATATGAAAACATCTCTAATAATCATTTATGAAAATATTTTTAATAATCATGTGTAAATGTTGGATCACAGAATATTAAATATAATAATCATATTCTTACTTCTGTGTGATTTGATCTAAGATATGTGGTGTTCTCCTTGATTATTCTTCCTTTATTATATTTATAAAAGAAAGTAAGTGTAAATAGCATTTAAATAACACATAATAATAAATTTTTAGAAGTTCTTCAACAGTACATACATTTAATTTTTTGCTGGTTAGTGAAGGTTACTAATTATATTCAAGAGTCGAAATAACTTATGTCATTTTGCAGTATGTTAATTTTTTTACTCGAAATTGTGTTTATCAAAGTCAGGAACTCTCGTTAATTTAATTCTAACCGGCTTATTATCAATTTTCGTAGTGTACTTAATTTAACAAGCTCCATATACTTAACGAGGCCTCTCCCTAAAAGTTAAAAATATTTTGTAATCCGTCATTAAACTAAACTACAGTTGAAGTCGCCTTTAATTCGATGGTGTTTTATAGATAGGTGTTTATAACTTTAAGTCGGACCACTATGTTAATTATTTTCTGTTTTAATTTTGTCGATATGTCGTAGTTCACCTTATATAGATACATTTACATTTTTCGTATCGTGAATATAATAAAATAACTCAAGCGACGTTAGCAAATTGTCTACAATAATTAAATTTCTGAAAGAATGCTATAAGAATACTAATATTTCCTTTTATTCATTTATGTACAGAATTGCCGCGTGACGTCGAATCATGTTTGTCGATTTTTTGCACCAAAGACGGCCTTGTACTAGACGAACCGAATTTTTAAATAATTGAATATAACAGAATCTGTATTTGGCAATATCGTGCATGGTTCGTTTTCAAAAGGATAATCGCAAAAGACGTATAATCATAAATGTTTCTGGGACTTTAAGGATCTTAAGTGGTCATGGCTTATCTAAAATAATATTCTTTTTCACTGTCACTAGTTTTAGGGCATATTCTGATACTTATATAACCTCCGATCTTCGGATTGGTTAAAATCGTTCAATCGTTGGTCAATTTGTATCTTCGGTCATTGCTTGAAACATCCGTCCTTTGTAAGGGGCACCTGGTACCCGGTAGTGGGGCTTGGCATGCATGGATTGCCATAAAACTTGCTTCACGGTCACTTTCCGCTGTAAACCTTCATTCGTTTCCTCGACTTTATATGAACGATCTAAATAACTTAATTTCCAGTTGCAACTGAGGATACGAAAAAAAAAGCACCATCAAAAACAAAAGCTGCGACCGACTACGAATCCATTGATTTTTCTAACTCGTCTGTGAACTCTCAGGGAAAAGAGTGGAATTTTAAAATAGCCAGTTGGAACGTCGACGGGATCAGGGCGTGGTTAGGTAAAGGTGGTCTGGACTATATAAAATATGAAAAACCAGATATACTATGCCTTCAAGAGTTGAAGTGTGCTAAAGAGAAACTTCCAGAGGAAATTACGAACTTGCCCGGATACCACGCTTATTGGCTGTGCAGCGATAAAGACGGCTACGCCGGCGTAGGCATCTACACCACTAAACTTGCTATGAACGTGCAATATGGCCTGCAAAATGAGGAATTAGATACAGACGGTCGTATTATAACAGCGGAATATGAACATTTTTATTTGATATGCACCTATGTGCCTAATTCTGGACGCAAATTAGTAACACTACCCAAAAGACTGAAATGGAATGAAGAGTTTAGCAAACATGTTAAGTCTCTAGATAAGAAAAAGCCTGTTATCATATGTGGCGATATGAATGTTTCCCATAATGAAATAGGTATGTTTCCACTGTTCAAAATATTGTATACTATACTACTTTTTACGCTTCAGTAAAATGATCAATGAACCATAAGCTCAAATTTGCAATACCATGTTTGTTTTTTGAATAACGTGCTCGTAAATTACATACAAAATATTTTACAGACTTAACGAATCCAAAGACTAACAGAAAAAATGCTGGCTTTACGGACGAGGAGCGCGCTGGCATGACTGAATTACTCGGAGAGGGCTTCGTCGACACGTACCGGCATTTATATCCCAACAAGACAGGCTCATACACATTCTGGACATATATGTTTAATAGCCGTGCTAAGAACGTTGGATGGTAAGCAAAATGTATATTACCATACTTATTATTTTCAACATTTACACTCAATATAACAATAATATCCTGTTGGCAATTTTGATGTGTAACGATACCGATAAATCGTTAGACTTAGCGCTTTTTTATAATGTCAAAATGTAAGCCATATTTTGAAATTATAAAAAAGCGCTAAAGTATGCATAAACTTGGATTATTTTAGGTTCCGTAGAAACAATATCTATCTGATTCGTATCTAGAAGCACCACCGGCTATTTCTGCTAATAACAGCAGGGTCAGCACTGCAGATCTCAAATGTAACAACGCATCTGTAGTCAACCTCGGACAAGATTAATCTTATCTGTGGTTACAGATGCCCATGGGCGGCAGTGGCCACTTACCATTAAATGGACTGCATGTGCATTGCTACTAAAATATTATAAAAAGAAGATGCTCTCAAGTTATTCTCAATCAAGACACGTTTATAGTATAGCATATAATTTTTAAATTAATTACAAATAATTTTAAAAATAAACCTAAAACACTTTCTACACTCATAGCGCCACAGAAGGATTTTCTCCTTTGTCGTGGGTTCCATGGACAAACAAAGACG
>DWTU01001507.1:0-13095 GCA_018251515.1 Cecropterus confusis | reverse complement strand
GCAACGTGCATCGCAACTGTATCGATGCAAACGCGCGACAGTATCGGACGACATCGGGAAGAGAACGATGGGAGGGTGACGCGTGAGTGGAGAACCGCGCATCAGTGCAACACTCTTGCGTTTGCGTGGTTATGTGGGCGAGGGTACACAGCTAGCGGTCGGTACGAAAATGCAACAGCATCGCTACGAAAAGTCGCCGTGGGCGAGGGCCCGAAAGCATCCGCTGCAGTCGCGCGGCTGACCCCCTGTTGCCGCGCTAATTGCAACCTGATGTGAAGGCGCTCGTAGTCAATGGGTTCTACGTCTCTGTTGTACTATACAAATTGTCCAAAAAATATTCATAACCAATGTATTTTATCACTCACCTGCTTTTTGGATATTACCGACGAAAAAAGAAAACTCAATGTTCATGTTAATGTTTTAATTGATATATAAATGCTACTTTATCAATCGGAACAAATTGAAAAAAAAATATTGGGCCATGTCAAATTTCGCTGATTTGCTTGAGACAAATAAATTACACACATGTGACACTTATAATCAGGATTCCGTACCCAAATGGTAAATCTTAGTAATGGTACCCTATTACTACATTTCGCTGTTCGTCAGTCCGTTTGTATGTCTGTCTGTCAGCAGGCTATTTCTCATGAACCGTGATAGTTAGTTGAAATTTTCGTATATGATGTATTTCTTTTGCCGCTACAATAACAAAACCAGAATAAAATAAATATTTAAGGGCCTTATCCAGGGCCATAATCCCATATAATAAACGTGATATTTTTTGCTCCATATTAATAACAGCGACAAGTAAACATTTGAACTATTTACAAAATATTTAGTTATGTAATCAGTTTTAAAATAAATAATGATACGGAACCCTACGTGCACGAGTTCGACTCGCACTTGGCGAGTTTTATTTTTTATTTTACGCTTCATCTTTCAGATATTTACAAAATAGTAGTACCCGACCGAAGATTCGGCTTCGGCTTCGATTTCGGCCGGCTGCAAAATGGGCCGAAGTTTCGGTCGAAGACGAATATTCTATATAGTATAGGTATGAATTTCATTCACATTATTTCAACTGTTATGATTTAAGAAAATTATGATTAAATTTAAATCAGCCCTGTCAATTATTTATATGCAATCAACTTAGATCTACATCTACAAAAATAAAAATCTGTGATTGAAAAATTTATGGTTTTTAAACCTTCGGCCGAAGGTTGTGACCATTGCCGAACAATCGGCTTCGGCTTCGGCTTCGGCCAAAAATCGACCTACGGTCGGTCACTACAAAGTAGTAATCGTACTCCACGTACCCGGTATCCGGTTAGTAACGGGTAATTTGATAACCGTTACTGTACTGTATATTCTATGAGGACTTCTTACCCTCCTAGCCTCTCATACGTAATGGCCGGGGGGTATTACCTTCTTAAGAATCTGCCCGGGTTAATTCTCAAGTGGTTAAGAACCCCCGGTACCATAATATTCTTTCACAAAACTGTAATATTTTATAATTTTTTCAAAAAACTGTAATATGGAGAAACCGTGGTTTCTCCCCGCCACCGCAGTTTCGCAGTGACCATGATCCATGTATATGGGTCGAAATAACGGCAAAAAGAAATTCAAAAGAATTTCATAAAACCACTCATCGTGAGTACCCGTAACATATTATAATTTATCAATTCCGCGATAATATCAGTCTAAAATCATAAACTGTAATATTAATTAAAATGTACCGAGGCATTATTAAATTCATACCAACCCACTGTTTAGTAGGCGGATTACTTCGGTCTGGATTACCGTTGCTACTACTGCAGTTGTAAGTGCGGAAATTAAAAAACTACCCTTGTTACTACTATCTTTAATTTCAAATATAAAATCCTAATGAAACTAATATTAATAAAACTTATTTATTTATATTAATATGACTAAAATATTGTTATCTTCGAAGAAATAAATATTTTCAAAGACGCGCAGCCAAGATTCATATGTTTGGCTGCGCGTAGAGAAAAATCGACGCAGCTTAAATCTTGGCTGCCTATTTTGACAGCTTTCTCCTTAAGCACACACCGCGGTTTTGCGTCGACGTTCTTTTCGTTGAAAAGCAATCGAACTAACAAACGCAGTATAAAATTGTACATAATATAAGATCTTTTAATATAAAGTACACAGTGGCCGAAGTGCTCATCATTTTTATTGACTTATGACCCTAAAGAGAAGTCGTCAATAGTTCGGTAATTATTAAACTTTTTTCCGTCATTACATTACTCTCCAGGAGTAATCAAATTTTTTTTTTATCTTATTTGAATCATAAAAGCATACTTTATAAACCACAAATGTAAAATTATAATAGTATGTGTACTATAATTATATAGTAAGAAAATAACACAGATTTTATAAATGCTTACGCACTTTATAGAATCACGGCATTGAATGAATTCCTTACACATTTTTTTATTCTTTATTTAAAAAGTAAAACAAGACAAAATAATCCGGCCATAACAAATAGCTATTTCGAATATACGATTACAATATGTCGCATCATAAGTAACAGAATGGGATACCAGACCATCTGCTGTCTCTTTCTAGCGTTGTTGGGTGTATCTTGGCGCTCAATAATATTGTCATGTGACTCAGTGACGTAAGATCATAACAGTGCAGTGTTTAGGGTGGAGTTTTAAGGGTTGAATATTTAAACAACAATTGTAAATTGTGTGTAAGACTTCGTATCGAAAATTATTAGATCGCACGTTGTGTTATATATCAATTTAGGTGCGTTTTGAGTTTTAACTGCAAAAAGAGAGAACCCTTCGGATTGCATCCCCTTCCGAAAGGGTGCGGTATAAAGTGAGCAGAACAGTGCATTTGTGAAGATACCCAATAAACATTTCATTTAGAGTTTAAAATAATAACTAAAAAATATTTCCTTTCATTATAGTTTCCAGTTAGAGGAAAATTAAGACGTTTTAAAATACGTACAAAGGAAATTTAATACAGTGACATATGTCGTACTAAAATATAATATACGTAACATGAAATTTAATAAGAAAGAAAACGGTTAATTTACATAATTTTATTGCAATGTTGTAAAAAATACTCATTCATTAGTAAATTATTCAGAAATTAAGTTTTACATTAATTGCGTAAATATATACATTCTAAATTGTAATAGGCGTCATCATTCAACCTAAATATTAACCCATCTTCAGTTACAAAACCTATCTATTAGCTGTCTTCGTAAACGTTAATTATTGATCGGTAAGATGATAAGAAGCTCGGAACTGACTGAGTGGCTCCGCATATCGCAGGACTCGCCTCGCGTGCGCGTTCGGCGTAACACTGAGCGCGCTGCCGTGCATAGATGCCGCAACGCGTGCTCGCGTGCTACCCTCAGCCCGTGCATTAAGGCGTGCCTTCGCCTCGTAGCGGACCCTGCTGTTACCGACATCGGCCTGCCTACGATCCTCGCCTTCCTCTTCGAGAGCAGAGACAAGCTGCTAAAAGCGCACAAAAACAAACCCATCCATGAAAGACAGGCGCTGACCACGCTCACTAATAATTGCTTGAGGACGTGCACACCACACTGGGCGAAGCAGTGGGCGGAGTTTTGTGACATCGCGCTCAAACGCATATGCATGCGCGTTTGCATGGTGATCTGCGAGCGTGAATGCCAACGTTCGTGCAGGCGGCCTTGCACGCGCACGCCGTACAGGCAGATCTACGCGAACCGCGCAGCGAGGTATCGCATTGGTTTGTGCCTGTTGAAGTGCGTGAACCATTGCGTGAAAGCGTGCAAGCGCGCGTGCAAACAGCTCGCGCGGAGCTGGCTGCAGCATAAGGCGGAGCACATCTGCAAATCTATTCTCGCCGAGACTGCACAGAGGCTAACAGGTATGTATTTAAAACAGTTTTGTAATATTGAACACCCTCCCACGCCCTTTATGTACGGCCATATTTGATGTGCGTGTTAGTGTTAGACTTACTTTAAAAGTGATCGGTTGACTAATCAGCGACTGTTTAAAGTTACGATCAAAAGGTGAATCTACTCATTTAAAAGGTGTAGCAGTGTGGTTCTACCGGGATATATGTGACTAACATGATTATTTCTAACGAGAAACGTCTTTGCGTTTCGGTGGAAGGGTGTGGCTGTGGGCTGACTTATACAATTGATACGATCGGAGCCATCAGAAATGGCAACGGATTTGTTATCGGCTTTAGGCAAACCGCCTGACCCAATCGAAGTTACAAAGACCTGTTGCTTCTGTTATTTAAAACAGTGTAGTTGGTATTAGTAGTGTTTATGACTGCTACATAATCATAGCCAGAACCGGTGCCGTAACATGCCCTCAGCGGTCACCCATCCAACTTCCGTCCGCGCCAACGCTGATTACTTTTGTATATTATACGCTCACCCCAAGGGGCCACGCTCTTCTGTACTCCCCTGAGATTTTCCGTTACTACTAAGTAAAATTAACTGTCTTTATTTTGTATATGCCTACAGAGACACTTGTCAATTACAATATTTTTTCTTAGACGACCTTTAAGCCAACATGTTCTTTTATAATTGAGATTTTTTATCTAATTGAAATAGCAAACAAGTATGCTACCGCTCATGGATATCTGTAAGCAACTTCATATAGAACAGGGGTTCTATCAGATGCCGATCACAGATGCGTTGCTACTCCCGAGGACTGAGATGGTCGCCTCATATATAAGTGAGCCAACAACTACACCCTTTCACCGAAACGGAAGAACTGCTTCACGCTAGAAATAGGTGCGGCGGTGGTAGTTCCCCGGTCGAACTACACTGGTTCTACCACCTGGTGGAGAGATCAAAAGCCCATTCTATCTTATGTTCTAATATAAAGTACTCGTGATAAAAAGGTTAGATAAATACATTCCCATGATGTTAATGCTTGTTTCAGATCTGTGGGTCGCTGAAGGTATCATTGAAGAAAGGAGGAAACTGACTGACAAGTGTAACATTGTGAATGGTAAGTACGCACACACACACTGGCTGTCATCATCTATACATATGAATAAAAATGAAATTGTTTCAGAGAGGACGGCTCTCTGAAACAATACTAATGTTAAAATTATATAAGGTCTACAATTTTGGCTTTGTAACTATGTCAAGTTACATTTTTAAAACGCGTGTATAACCCCGGGGTTTGCCTAGTAATTAATAAATACACAAACACGTAACCCCAATAAATAAATATCCACATAAATGCCAACTATTGATACTTTTTTCACTGAATCCACTGATTCATATAATTTTTCAAGTACTAATTATTCAAAAACGGTAATGTAATCTACACTTGGATGGATATTTTTTAAAATATTGAAGTAGTAAACGAGCATTCAGTCCACCTGATGGTAAATGGCTCCTGCCCAAGGACTTTGCAATCAACCCCAGATAAGATCAGTCTTGCCAATGGTTGGCCACAAATGCGTTCTTACTTCTAAGAACTACGTTAAAATGCCAGTTTAGTATGTCTTTTTACCACGCACTTCAGATCAAAACATAGCAGCGATTAACACCGCTGTTATAAGGTAGATTTAGGTGTGGCGGTGGTGCTTCTGGAGTTGAACCACAAAGAGCTCTACTACCATATATTTACAAATAATATCATCCTACAAATGTTGCCTGCACTTTCTGTTCATAATGCGTTTGTTAACTTCACAGGCTGCAAATTTTAAGTCTTCGCTGTCCATTCTCCTGCTCACTATAGTCGTCTAAACCAACGAGAACCCACCGATCTGAAGCCATCATGACTACAAACGACCAGTTCACGCCTTATATTAGTCTTACGGCTCCCTATCCTCCCTTCATCATCGGATTACTTTGCAAGAACTTTGACTTTGACTTCTCCAATAGCTATACCTCCTTCAGTCGAAAAACCTTGAGGAAGTACTACACTAATGCGATTGTGATTGAAAAAACCTGGAAACTGGAAACAAAGCATACTTCACTGAGTGTGCGTCAATGGAACTCCACGCTGTTTGATGATCCGGAGTCGGAAGGAGAGGGATTTGTGTTTAAATTTAAGATTCGGTTTAAATTTCCAAACATTTTGAAGGCTGTAGAAGTCCCTTTTGATCATTAAAAACCCAAACCAAAATTCAAACACTTTACATTTCCACATTTCCTTAAATCTGATTTACTTTTGTCAGATTTTGTCAGAAATCAGATTTCAGTTTTTATTTAAAGGATGGGTGAGTATTTGAATTTAGTACTGGTTTTTAGGAACCCCGATATATTTTAAAGCCTGTATCAATTTTTTTTTCATTAACAACAGCATCAGATATAAGTTTTTAACATTTTATGGATTCATCCGAAAGCTTCAAAGATATTACAAGCGATGAGCATAAGGCTGTACCAGCCGGTGCTTTAGAATCGCTTTAACTATTTCCAGACAAATACAAAATATTTGAAGCCAAGATAAATGAATAGAACAAAAATTATAATTATTATCGTGACGTAAATGTCATAAAAATACTCTACATATACATAATATGGCCATGTGAGGCATAGTTCTCAAAACACAGGCGCCATTACCTTACTGTAGGGCAAGACTTAATCTTGTGCAAAGTAGTCGCCACATTTTTAAATCAATTAATTTCGTATCATTTCATAATAATACTTCTTTCACAATTAGCACAAATACGTTTTAAAATTACTGCTGAGGTCAGATAACCTCAATTTAAAAGAATGAAGATCACTTTCCACCACGCTTACCAAAGTTATTGTTGGTAGACTTCCCATAGCTGAAAAACTAAAATTTGACTGTCAGAACATTATTATAAAGGTTCCATTACATTTAACATTGACAGTATTTTATTATGGAGAAGCGTCACAGAAATTATTATGTAAATTTAGTTAAGAAAAGATTGTAGCATATATTACTTTTAAAACATTTACTAGTTGCTAAATACATAAGGATTATACCTATATACTTAAATACTTGTATACCTACAAAGATAACGTAATGCTTCAAGAATTTATTGAAACGGTTTATTACCTGAGAGCCACAAATCGTACGTTTTGTACTGTAGAGGGACGCTCCTCTCATATATTATGACCATGTCAGCGTAATAGGGGGAGGTTAGGAATATTTGGGTAGATGATTTTATAAGGCCACGAGACATTGCAAATTGTAGGAATTAGCCCAAATTCTCTCAACGTTGACGCTTGCAATGCCAAGCAAATATTTCGTAGCCTATGCTATCATAGTATTATTTTAATCTCATAAAATAAAAATTTAATACCTCCAATTGCACCAAAGTGTTTCAACTTTTGGAATGTAGAAGTACCCATGTTAAATCAAATGTGGTTAAAAAAAGAAATCTGCTTTTCTGCTTAGATTTTCATAGCTCCTACCGCACACATACAATTATATGCTTGTATCACAGGATGATTAAACAGTTTAGTTGACATTAATGCGCATATACTAATAATCTGGTCGTTATCGATTTATGTATTAGTTTTCTAGGTCCGCCTATTGACCGGTCACCTGTAAATAGTCGCTGATCGATTGTTTACTAGAAGCAATTTATTATGTATTATATTTTGTCAAAACGCGATTCATGTGGTTTCTTGCACTAAACAGTCCAAGAAACCACATCAATTGCGTTTAGCAACTATTCAGTTGTTCTTTGCAATCATTTTCCCATACATTTAACATACAACTAAGCAGTTATTCTACTAATTTGTATATATGCGCTAGGCCTTCTGATACTTTGACAGTATGCTAGTTATTAAAATATTATGGTTATTTTAAATGGTTATCGAAAATTGAATGTAAGTAAATCCTATAATAAAAAAGCTGTTTTAATCAGCACATTACTTAGAGGCTGACAGTATGGTACACTCATTTACTCCAGAACATTTGATTATTATTGTGCAGTAATTTTAGTACCACACATGTTTAATTTACTTCATGTTCAGAGTGCTAAATTATCCAAATTATAATTACAATATACATAGGACATTTACATAGAAAAATAAACAGTTTCATGTAACATATTGGAGTAGTATAAATTTAATTGTAACAAAACCATGAATCTTTAATATATAAATAAATAAATAGATATAATTGTGTACAACAGTTAAAGCTCTACAACTAGTTTACATATTTACAGACAACATCAGTGCAATGGTAAACTTCTATTTACCAATGGAGCATATTTCACAGGAGAATATTGTTATAAATATAGTCATGTTCAAACGATAACATGAAAAGTTATTGGAGAAATCATTATTTCAAGCTTAGTTTCTTCAGTATTTAGAAGTTAAAAAATTTATAATTAATTAGATATTGTATGCTTAAAAAAAGACTGTCAATTAAAAAAAAAAAATCCTAGATCAAATCAATAAGATCATACTGTTCTCGTGTGAATTATTCTCACAATTTTTGGCCACCAAACCACACTTCAAGTCATTTAATTTCACAAAAGATAAGGCTGTATTTTGCAAACTCATCAAACTTTAAATGCAAGTTATTATTATTATCATTATATTTATTACTTACACAATAAATTATTAAGTACATAAAATTTCAATTTAAGTCCACAGCAGCGCTGACAATCTCCAATTGGACGTATCTAGTTATACTGACTAAAAGATGTTAACATAGCAGGTACAGAAACCTCATCGTATTTATAGAACCATATGCATAGGGGTTTATAAGCATGTGTTCATGTAATCAGTTGACTCGGCGAGAAACTTTCAAATAAATAATTTTTAATTATATCTAAGACGTTTAAGCTTTAGTGTCATATCTGATCTCTTTATATTATTAATGCCATATGCACCACAATACATAATAGGTTGATTACTTACAGTCTACTGTAATTAATATTTAATGTTCTACATTTATGCTTTTAGCTTCACTATCGGGGTTATAATTGTCAAAATTGCTTAACATAATGTCATTTATACCAGGTTTAGTAGAGGCAGTGTTTCAGGCCTAAATAACTCGCTTAAAATTACACAGCATTGCTTTTACGAAGCTAGTTTAACTAGCTTATTAGCGTATTATTTCATCTTGGATTGAAACACTTGTCTAAGTAAGCCCGGTACTGCATTTTAAGTGTCGTTTTAAATGTATTTATATTATCATTTTTATGATAGTAACATCCAACATCGATATAAAATGTTATTAAAAAAGTAACAATATTGAAGTGAATAGTAGGCAGTGGGTACGTTTTCGAGATTATCACATATCGATACTTCGATATATCGGCTCTAAAGACATTAAAACCGCGTATCGCGTTGATATAGGACCCATTAAATATTATAATGTATCGATACTTCTAATTGCCTTTACGTTGAATGTTTTTTGTGCCCTTTGAGCCCTGAGATATCAATATGTGAAAATTCATTAATGAAATAACTCTACCCTTCCAATCGACTTTATACCAGTATTCCCCAAAATGAGTAACACATTAAAAATTACAATTTAATTTAAAAATAATATATGAGGGTCAACTATTCTGAAAAAAAAAGATTTTTATTCAAATCTTGAAGTATAATTCAGTTACTTTAGGTCTCTTTAAGGTACGCATTTGCACCAGCTCATAATGCGTAGTTGTCGTGTCTCAAGATAGGAACATAACTTTTATTATTTTTGAAAAAAGATAAGTTTATTTGCTAAAATTCGGAGTGCGTGTAAGCTTTTGGGTTGAATTTCCTACCATTGTCCCATTTATTTATTTTCTCAAATCCATAAAATAATTGAACGCAAGTCTAACATGGACAACACGAACCTTAATTGTCTATTCCAGGAATATGGTTATTCCAGGTATAACATTTTCATATGAAGTTATTACTTAAGTTATCAACAGACTACTGCTTTGTTAGAAAATTGAAACGAACGCAAGATGAATCGATATTAAGCTGGTACATATTTGTGTGAATATCAGGATGTTCTTCAGTTGACTCAATGCACTAAGCTGGGGATAGGATATTTGGTAAAAAGGTGCGCGCTCATCCTGTAGAGGCTACATACTTTGTTGAATCGTGTTTTTAATCGATGCACGAAGCTGGAGTTTCTAAGTAGACGTGTTTGGTATCGTTCTTAGTTTCATCCTGTAGAGGCTACATAATTTGTTAAATACATCGATCGTCGATGTCGATTTGACTCGATGCTCGAAGCTGGAGTTTCGAATGAATGTGTTGGATACCGTTAGCTCACCGGTTGCGTCGCGGCGCAGGCGCGGGCGCCGTGGTGGGCTGGTGCGTGAGCGGGCGCTTGAAGGGCCCTAGTCGCTTGGCGGGCCGCGGGGACACCGCGTGCGGCTCGCCCGAGCCGCTCCACGCACTCGCGCCGTGGTCTAGAAGCGCGTTCGCTAGCCGTCCGCTGCCTTGTTCTGTACATGAAAGTTATTATAATCAGTATTGTTGCACCAATGCCTATACATAGCATTTTGTATGACACGGATGGCTTCTACATTATAAGCATATATTATCTTCGCCAATGTATTTGTGATCGACTTGAGATACGAATCTTCTTCATATTCAGCTTCTTACACTTGTCAGTATTGATTGGTGATTGTAAATGATAGCCATTTCAACTTGCTCATGCTTAAATAAAAAGGATCGTTTAATGCGTGCTTGTGCGTTCATTCGCACGGCATGGTGACGCAACGCAGCTCACGCCTACAACGCTCTCTTTGCAAATCCGTCAATACCTGTAGTAGTATTCGTCGGCGGCTGTGCGGGTGCAGCGGGCGGTAGCGGCTCGCGTAGCCTAGTAACGAAGTGCTCGAAGGTGGTCGGCTGCGTGTGGTGCGCCACCAGCGCGTCGAGGTCCCGTGCGCGCTCGCTGCAGGCGTGCTGGTAGAGCGGCATGGTGGCGCGCACGGCGCGGCCCCCCGCGAAGGCCGCCGCGCGCACCAGCGCCGCGCCGCAGCTCACGCGCACCACGCTCTCCTCCCAGATCGGACCGAACACGCCCACCTGACGTACCAAATAGTACAACGCATTCATTAGTTTCATTGAAGTTTTAAGTAAAAAATCTGCAAATAAATAAATTTTTGCCACTCGAGTCACTACGCATCATTTTGTACGATTCACTGTATACATTATTTACGTGTAAATTGTCAATATACGTAACGAAAATGAAGTTATACAAATATTCTCGTGTAACTCCTACCAGAAACTTATTATTTCTTCTTCAGCTTCTCCGCTACTACCAATATGATTTTCACTGCCAATTAATCATAACCAAGACTTTAATTAATCATAACGTGATTGCTTTTAGATAAAAAACATCCTACCTGTTTTGTAATACCTCGAGAATATCATAAACTTAAACTCCAACACTCACATCCGGCTTCCTGGACACGGTGCAGCGTAGCATACCCCCGGGCAGAGGGTACAGCGCGATAAGCACGTCGCAGAACTGCGTGGGCAGCGTGTCGCGCTTGTACGGCCGCCAGTGCTCGCTCCACACCACGTGCACTTCGTCGTTGCCCAGGTGACGCGTCTGGAAAATAATACGTAAACACTTAAGGAACAATTTACTGGTTGATATCGATTAGTGGTTTGCAGTATTTAGAATTAGTAAGGAAAAGAGTAAGATTTATAACAGAACTGTAGTTCTACTCGCAATATATCCAACATTATATATATATATCCAACATATATAACAATCGCGTTGTTATACCTGACATTGATCAAGCTGTTAGTAGAAGATAAGTGATAAATAGATATGCTTATTTGAACAATTATCGTGAATAATTTGATATCAAAAATATGTACAAATATATATTACTATATCAACAATATTACAACAAGAATAAACAAGTAATAAAAAATGTCTTTAAAAACATATCATAGCGGAATTGATCCCTTTTAACATGCATCGTATGTCGTGAGAATCTACATACGATTATTAGATTTGATATCAACTATTGGTGATGTGACTAACATAAATTGAGGTTTCTTAATTTATTATCATCATAGCATAATATATAATGTGGCTTTATGAACATGACAATTATCTGCTCTTTATTAATTAATTGTTGAGAAACACTTAATACTGCATTTGGCATATATTACCTTGTTGAGTATATTGTCAGGCGTGTCGGCGGGCATGCGCGTGGCCACGTGGAACAGCGCCTCGAGCGAGGGCGTGGCGCAGTACGGCGCCGACACGCCGCCGCCGCCGCCGCCACGCAGGCCGCCCGAGAACCCCACGTGGCTCTCCAGTTCCACCTGCGCGCGAACACCAACACATACACTCATAGATATACAAGGAATGAGAGTAGGTAAAATAGTTTAAATTTTGTAGATAAAAATAATGATACATTAAGAATATGTTATTTCAGAATACCGGTAGTTTCTTATTTAATTTACGTCCAAATCCATCATAGACACAGTCTTACTCATGATCAATCCAATACGAATACGAATAAATAAAAACCTACATACAACAGCTCAAATACGGATACTAAAGAATACTAAAGAAATGTAGTTGAACTCTCGTAGTTACACAGTCCATTAAAAATTAGCATACCTCCCAAGCCAGAGCAGCGAGGAACGCTTCGTAAGCGGGACTGCCGCAGCGGTTTGACAGGATTTCGTTGCGAGTCTCCTGACCTTTGCCCACGTAAATTACGGCAACCTTGTGTGTTTCCCGGCACCTGGAATAAATATTTTTCATTTAGTTTTTAAACACTTGGATAATATTCTACATTTTGTATAAGTAACGAAATTAATATAATACATAATGTAATATAATATTATAATATAATATCACCACACCAAGTGTTTTTGTTATACATTATTACGAAGTCTTTCGATTTTACGATATGAGCATTTCGTATATTCGAATAAAAAGTAAAAATAAGGTGAATATAAGTCATGTGCGACTTCTGTTTTGACCCTCCCTTTCCTTCCCTTGGTGACCATCTGTGGTATATAAGTAGACCCCCTCCCCCGCTAATTTTCATGCAGTAATTCATCAATACAGTTTTCAATATTTTTTGCTACATAGTGCACTATAAAACTACAAAAGCGCTTTTCCTTTAGGCGGATATCGACTACATGACTAAAACCCAGTGACCAAGCGTAGTATTATAAGTCCC
>DWTU01001506.1:0-13097 GCA_018251515.1 Cecropterus confusis | reverse complement strand
AGAGGAAACGCTGCCAGCATCTTTGGGTCTCTCCCAAGAGGCAGCGATTTGGACACTTTGTTTTACCTGTAATTTAGATATTTCTTTAGGTTTTTAATAGTTTTTTTGTTTTTTTTTTGTGTTTTAATGTACATTTGTTTTGATGTACATTTTAATTGTACGTATAGTAGTTAGCTTTTTGTTTTTGAAAATAATTAAATAAATATTTACAAAAAAAAAAATTACAAATGAAAAAGTATGTGTCGATGGATAGATGTTGCTTAATCACCGTTGAAAGGATTTTAGTGAAGTCTTTTGCATGTAATATAAGAGATGGTAACGTTATTATTTAACGCTGCAGTAACGTAATACGTAAGATAAATACTTACATAGATTTCATTCTCTCTTATTGTTCCCAATTTATTTTGCAACAGAAAGTAAAAAAATGCAAATTATTGCTTCACGTACCTAATAGGTACCTACGTGTTTGTTCTTTGGAAAATCTGATTAAAATTCAATCAAGCGCTACAAATTTGGGCCAACTTTGAGTCGTGAATTATGAGTTACTGGGATATGAAGCGGTATATTTGTATAATTACACTGTTTCTCATATTAAAAGTATGTCGTTTCGTTGAAATTAGAATAAATTGTAAATTTTGCACTCATATATTCGTAGTCCCATAGCGCTCGTATTGGACACATTTTGCGTCGTGATCCAGCAAAATACATATATTACGTTGGACGCAGATTTAAGAACTAGGTACTTAACAAATAATTATTTAAAATATTATTTACTTTATACATTTTTTTTTTAATTTACTCGTCATAGAATGTCTATTTCTTTATTCAATGAAGCCATATTTAAAAATTATATAACTTATGTCACTCTCACAACTGAGATGATTCCAATGATATATCATATGTTACAATCCGTTACACCGTTTAGGCTGTAGCGCGTGTAAAAGAAATGGACACAGGTACATAGATACATACTCTCCAAAAATATTAAAGTCGTTCTGACGCAGTCGGGTATAAACGAATGAGGCATCACAATCAATAACAGTCGTTACGTTACCAAACAGTTGCTTTACCCGATGTTTGGATGTTAGCGGCTTCTGACGAATATATGAGCGCTTATTTGGCAAGGCCTTCGATAGTTTATAAACCTGTAACGGTATTTTACGATTCACTGATACTCTTTACTTTTAAATGGGTAGTTAATAGTAATGTATTGCTTCCGAAACTACTGCAAGAATGTTTACTGTTTATAATTTAATGATATTTATATTTAAGAATGCGATGATTCCACGCTTCGAATGTTAGGATTTTTATTTGAAAAAATTTTATTAGAGAACTCTCAAGATTTTATATTTCCTCACCATGTTTCCCTTTACCGTTAAAGTATGTATCAATGAAATTCGAATACAAATGGGCATATATACATTTTGTATACTGTAAAGTTTGAAGATAACAAAAGTCAAAACCACGTGCTTGTCTCTACTTGAACTCGAGTCTGAGACTCGAGTGTAAAGGAGTGTATCTGAGACGTTCCCACTTAGACCTCAGGGGCAGCAACGCATCTATATCTATCTATATCTATACATACTCAAACTTTTAGTCTTATTTGTGGATGATTTCAGATGTCCATGGGTGGCGGCGACCACTTACAATTTAGGTGGACTACAAACTCGCTTGCTACTTCTTTATCATTAAAATATAGACTCAATGTAAGAGGCTAGATCCATATTACTAGAAATTAAATAAACTTTCAAATCTTTAAATTCAAAGTTGTGTCCCTTATAACAATTGTGTAACGGCATTGGTGCGTTATTACAAATATTGATCTTTATTTCCCTCGGGCGATATTAAAAGGGAACTTAAGGGCTAAGGTTTCGTTTGTCTGCCGACCAAAACTTATCCTCTTCTTCAATAACGCACAACACGACGCTCTGGGGACTTCAAGATACATCTCAATTTCTTTTCTTTAATTTAATGTGCTCGAACTGATCGATAAAGTAAGGATTTTTTTTTATATTATATTTTTTATAATAGCAAGCTAATCTCGTCTATCTAATGTTTGGTCACTGCCGAACATGGGAATCTGTAATCAACTCCTGTGGACTAAGATATTGGAAGAGGTAAGACTAAGGTTGCCTTATATGGAAATCAACCGACGACAATATATCAGACCTCGTGTAGAATTGTATCTCCAAACATCGTACCAGTTTGACACGTAGAAGGTTTAGGATTCGATTCTTAGCCAAGTAAACATCAGAATTTAGATCCTTATCCTGGGTCTGGGTATTTCAGATGAGTTTGTATATCAGTGGCATTTCAGATTGACAGATGTTCATGGGTGGAAGTGACCACTTACGATCAGGTCGACTCGAGTTTTTGCTAGTATGAAAAAGATTGCAGCTTCTAAATTATCAACTAAGGAAGCTATATTTTAACTAAATACGACCTACATATGAATTACAGCCGTCGAAGGCGTTAAAGTGTCGAGTGTGAAGCATAAAAATAATTAAACACTTGAAGTTAGTTTCCACATTTCCGCATTTTTTTTGCTATTTATTTAATGTTTACAGAATTAAGTCTCAGCACATTTATACAACTTTTAGTTTAACAACTGTCTGGTCGTACGGTACAGTATGGGGATGTATGAAGATACGTACAAGATCAGCTAGATATTATCTTATTTATAAAATCAAAATCAACATCGACTGCGTTTTGTTCAATTGGTGTACAACTGTCGATCGACAGTTCCATGTGTATTGCCTCGACTTAACAATCGTAATGAAATCCTACAAGTATACAACTCGTCTCAAACAGTTTTCTGATCAATATAACACTTGTTTATATACTTTTGGCCTAAATCGATCTCTCGAATTACAAGCGTTCACACAGATTAAAAAAGTTTGATATCTATTTATAAAAAAAATCTATTTATTAAAAACTTTATTATACTTTAAAATTTGATACAAAAGGTGGACTTAATGCTACAACAATTCTCTCGTAGACAATCTGTATATTATGCGTCGTTTGTAGAATTTGGTAAGCTACAACACTTTGTGTTAGGTGCACTTTTAATTTTTCTAGTCAGAGAAGTTTATATGGTGTATGGTGTGGTCATCAATAGTTACTAGTATATGACATTGGTGGCTAACCTGATAAGCTCAAGACCCTTTATGTTAAAAATAATTCTAATATAACCAACATCCACTAAAGGTTAATTACGTTGATTTATGCCTCACGTGATTCACAACAGATGTACAAAATCGCGTGATACTTTGAGAAAAAGTAATATCGCTCTAAACGTTTATATTTCATAGTTTTTACGATGCTGTTCATCTTTTGAAAGCGCCATTAAACGTTTTGTAACGCTGTAGAAGATTATTTTAAAGCTATTTTTGCGCTGAGGCGGAAAAATTTGGTTGTTTTAAAAATATTTTCTGTATACGTCCAATATAAATATGTAAAGGTTCCGAAATCACTGCATTTTTGATAAATTTGCGTGCTTCTTTACAGGTTTTCTATTGTTATTATTTTGATCTAAATTTAACAGAAGTAGCAACCGAGCATGCAGTCGAGCTGACACTGAGTTACCATTACAATTCATAGACACACAGATGTCTAGATAAGTTTAGAGCCCTACTTGAGGTCGGCCACAGATGGGTCGCTCTCCTAAGGACTAAGTTGGAACTCGTCAGATAAGTCTCTCTTGCCACAGCCTCCAAACCAGACTACAGCGAACACTGCTGTTATTAGTTAGAGATAAAGCATAAGATGTAGCGGTGGTGCCTCTTGAGTCAAACCCTTAAAGGTTCTACTGCCTTCAAACTTATTACATTTAGGTTGAACTTATTTTGATCGATGTTCTTAAAGAGAAATAGAATGTTACCAATATCCATAAAGATGAAGTACTACAAAATCTTTTAGGTTGCTAATGGTTGCATAATGGTTATACACCAGCTGTGAACTTAACGTAACGGATCGTAACGGATCGACATCAATGGTAGAGTTTTGTTAAAGATATTTACAGCTCTTACATTGTTAATTAAACAAATATCTCGGGACAATGCCGCTTTTAATATAAACTCGCGGTATCAAATCAACTCACAGGAAAATATTGAAATTTTTTCAGCTTTGATATATCAAGCGGTTTTATCCGGGTTTAAACAAATGTTACATAACTTTTAAGAGAGAAATGATGGATGGATTTTAATTAATTAAAGACTAGATTATTATTATTACTAAATAAATGCCTTATACAATCACGCGAAATTTTAATTTAATGCGTATGTAATTTTTCCATGCATATGTATGGATAATAAACAAATAATTAACCTTCATATTTTTGTAGAGAATCTATTCAGTGTGCTTTAGACTATTTCTGTTAATAGTCTACAGCACACTCACAGAGATTCCATATCTATTTCAATATCCTCAACAGCAATAAATATATATCTATTATTTGAATTTGATTTTCAGGACAATCTATATATAGTATAGGAGACACGGCTACATCCCTTATTCGACGGAGCGGCTGAGCCTGTTCTGGGTACTTGAACCCCGCTAAATCGTTTGTGTCGCAGCCACTTGTCATGTTTGCTGTCTGCCTCTCTTATAAACGCTTTGTCCACTATGGGCTTGGGGAGGTCTAGTATACAGTTTTAATAAAGGTTCACATTATTTTGTTTTTTAGTGCGATCATATATGTTTTTAGGTATAATTATTTTTATATGTAAGTACAGTAAAGATCAAACTTAATATCAGGCCATCATCATAGTTCTGTCAGCAACAGTGCATCTGTGATTGATTTCTGATAGAACCTCTGTTCTATATGAATTTGCTTTCAAACAAAATTTAAACAACAATTATTTAAACAAGTCATATCATAGTACTTGTTTTTAATTTTTTAACTTATCAGATTTTGTTTATGTTATAATTTAAATAATTTCAGATAAAATTAATCTATACATACACCTCCTATAATACTAAAGTGCAAATGTTGTTAGAACAAACATATTAAATCTGAGCCAATAGTTACAATGACCACAAACAGCTTGTATGCGAATATTACTAGATAAGACTTAATCCCGTGGATTATTCTAGATCTTGTAGTGAAATGATCATACAGAATTCACGAACTAATTGAAAATGTGAGCTAGACTATAATATATCCAAATATAACTTTAAAGATTTTCTAAGTGTGAAAGTCAGTCAAAATGTCGACGGTACCGTTAAATGTGAACCAGAGCGTTGGGTGGAATGACAGTGAGGTGTGGGGGATGACCCCGATGGACCTGGACGTGTTCTACAACCCGGATCTGGTGATCATAGTGCTGTACGTGGCGGTGCTGACGGCGTCGCTGTCGGCGAACACCTTGCTGATCATCATCGTGATCAAGTTTCAGTATATGAGAAGGTAAGAGATTATTTTCTACTGATCTCAGACCAATTTTTGATTTAGGTCAATAACGTCATAAAAGACTGATTTTAATGTGTACAAAGTACTCACGAAAAGTTAAGTTTACGCCATTTCGATTTTGCATGGATCATGTAACTATGTCATGGCGAAATTGTAGTAGCATCGAGAACCCATTGATATGACCTAATAGTAGATAAGCTTTTATCGGACCTACGTCTTGTTGTGTTATAGTTATAGTTACTTAGTTTATATTTAGGAGAACCATATAACGATAATCTACACAAACAGTATCTACATATACATTAAGCAATGTGGGTTTTATTGACGCTCGTCCACCAAACGGGAAATTGAACGATGCGTGTAAATCGGTCATATTATTGTCATGAAAATATTGTGTATACTCATTACATATAAAAATATTGCGATATGTCAAATTCTACAGATTTGCGTACACAAGTTATGTTACAAAACAAACCATACCGATTGCCCCCTAACAGTACCACTCTGAACGCTTGGAAAAATGTCTTGGAAACTGGTCCAAAATTAACTTGCTGAATGTCGTAGTGCTCAGTCACTCGCGATACAAATTATGCTTTAATGCACCTTTCCGCGAGGTTGTCTTGCTTTTCTTTATTTGAGCGTGAATATCAAACACTTGTCATTTTGTAACAATTATCGCACGATGAGAATAAACGGGACCTAATACAAAATTAGCATTCTGTGAAGACAGCAAAATTGTGTATTCATTTTGGGGTGACCCTTGAGGAGCGTGGTTATTAGAGGGAAGTAACATTTATTTTTGCCTTTCCTAGCATAAAATCGTGACCGTTTAATTCACTAGACGATAGACTACGGTTTTAGGAGTAGTTTTAATTCTTTATTTTTGAATTTGGTGCTTGCTGTGCGATATTTCAGTATACGGAAATTTATGAAGAATCAGACGACATTTTCTTATTATAGAGTTGTCTTTGCTTGAAGTAACTCCAATGTTAAATATATTATATGCATACGCCAAGGCCTATTGTTACTTCGCATCTTTCGAAAGTCAAACGAGTTAAGAAGACGAACTACGTGAAATTCCCAGAGTTCAAATATTGTGTTTAAGAAATACTTCGCGCAAACAGTACAGTATGAATCTAAAGCAGGAAGCACACAGCTATAGCCCGAGGGCCACGAAACATTCGCTTCGAGCGTTATTGTAACCTTTCAAGCGGTTTGTGCTACAAATTGTCGTAAGAGCGATCTTATAAGGCTACGAAACGTGACCTTGTGTGATTGGACACATAAATTTGGTTTTAACGCACAACGCTGATGCTTGCAGCGCCAAGCGAATGACGCGTAAAGCGTTAGCTTTATGGCCCTCGAGCAAGGAAAACAAAATCGTAAAATATTAGTTTTATGAGAACGAAAGGTGTCAAAGAGATGTGAAGCTTTATAACTCCGGGAACTAGAAAACTCTATTAAATTGCTCTCGATACCGATATAAAAAATTTGCACATTTGTTGGTGAAATTGACAGCTGCGGGAATCATTCGCCCTTAAGGACGTATTGGAATTCCTAACCTGTATTCAGATGTATCTTTCATTTCAGTTACTCGAATGAATTGTATATCTAGAGACTTAACAAGTATTATGTTGAGTATTTCGGACTGGCTGGAATACTAAAACAGAATGAACCTAATCAAAATTAAATAAATTGACGTTTCGACGTTACTCCCAATAATACAGATATCTTACTAATACTATACTAATACAGATATTCAGACTGCGGTACTTACCATTGTACTGAGTGTTATATATTTTGTGGTCACGGAGGTCCCGTAACCACAAAATAACGTTGACGTGCTAAGTGTATCAGGCTGACCGATTGCCAAGTGTACTGAAGACGAAGATTTATGTTTCTTTTCACCTGTATTTGTCACTATTTAAATGACTTAAATTATGTAACCATAAAAATGGCCAGCGACTTATATCATACATGCTACATTATTGGAAACCACAACAAAAGTGGACAACTATTAGGTACAATTAAAATTTAAACAATTATTTCTATTTATTTTAAATTCATGGTAAATGATGACCTGTAATAATAGTAACTACCTAAATATGACAAAGATAACTTGTAATATAATTTATATTAATGATACTTCAAATAGAAGCACAAAATATCTCTGCTCATATCCAGAAAATATGTCAAGTTGTCTTTAGTGTTTCTGGTCTTTAAATTTTATATGAATTGGAAATCATCCCGATACTGGACAGTGCACCCATTTCATAAATATTTAACAGCCAGCCCAACCCACCCAGCCCGACAAATAGAAAATGTCGGCACCTTTATCGGACGGTAATGTTTCCTCAAATGTTATGGGCATTAACAATGTTTTTCATATATTTCTAAAGAGACATGTCTTATTTTGACATTTGCATATAGTCGTAGTTCTGAAGCCGGCGCTGATATACTCGTGGAACATAAGATTCATCACGACGATGAATCTAGCGAAATATGTTGAGCGCTGACGTCAGGACTATGCACTATGTACTGTGTACTGTGTATGTACTAACTCAACATATACTTACGAGTAAAATATTTTCTACTTTTTTGTGGCATAGAAGTCGGTTTATATTTATGTTAAATGCTATTAATGAATTAAAAATGGGTATACGTTATTACAAGGTAATACAAGAATTATTAAACACTCCGAGTTGTAAGACATTGAAGAGACTTATTGACAAAAATCCGTTTTTACGTTTTGTAACTTTTACACTAAAAATTTATGGAAAACCAGCTGTGCCCGCGATTTCACCCGCATTAAAAAAATGTAAAATGAAATGAATATAACGGAAATTTATATCTTCAACAATCTTAACTAAATGACATTTATTTAAAGCATATTGGTAGAAACTGACCTTACAACATTAAACACGACTAAACAAATACCTTTAATTAAAATAAACAAAGGAACTTCCTCCCCCTCCCTCTTTGGTACTTAACTAATACTTCAATAACCTACGTCAAATACGTATTTTTTTAATATTCAGTTTTTGTTTAGGTTACAATATTACTGACACTCTAAGCTACCACTATGCAATAAATGTCGAGCCCTTGCATTGAAAATGCAAAAAAAATACAAAAAATAAGACTGACTTCCATGCTTGCATATGCATAAATATGTATGGATTTAGTAGATACATAGTACATAGTCCCGAAGTCACTCAACCTAATCTTAAGCCATAATGTTAGCAGTACTTCTGCATCATTAGGGTTAAGGAAATAAAAGTAGGTATACAGCTTGCTTAAACCGTATGAGTTTGGTATTGTTGTTATATACGTATTGCTTAAACGTTATTCCTTACTAATTTTACAAATGCGAAAAAAGAAGAAAATAATTAATTTAAATACTATGTATCTGCTCAATAAACTTATTATATAAACGTAAGAGCCCCGAAGCTAATACCTGTGGTTTAGGAAGGCAGTACCACAGAGGAGTTGAAGATCAAGTTTTAGGAGTTGAGGTTCAAAATGTTCATCTTAGTAATCTCACTGCATAAACGTAAGCACCAAATGACCAACTTCTATGGTCTATGGTCAAAGTACCCCTGCATCATCAGGGTTGAAGGGTTGAAGGGCCAATTTGACGTCTCATGTCTCTGCTTATCAATCTTATTATATATCTGTAAGCACCAAATGGTCAATATTTATGATTTAGGCCTGCAATACCCTGCATCATCAGGATTGAGGCGTTGTAGGTCAAAATTGTCATCTCATTTATTTACTTGGTAATCTTATTATATATCCGTAAGCACCATATGGCCAGCTTCTATGGTTTAGGTTTCACATAAGTCTGCATCATCAGGGTTGAGGAGTTAAAGGTCAAATTATTCATGATATGTCTCTGCTCAGTAATCTTATTATATATTAATGTTCATTTCAAGTTTCATGAGAATCGGATGAGTAGAGGCTGAGTTATTCGTCCATTGGTCGTGCATATATTTAATGCAAATTTAAGACTTACGGTTCTGTCATGGATGCCCTTGTCAAAATTGAGCCAAATTAAAATGGGACCAAATGGAAAGCACCAGCAAGCAGAGAAAAAAAATGTCAAAATCGGTTCACCCAGTCGAAAGTATTGAAGTATCAAACATAAAATACAGTCGAATTGAGAACCTTCTCCTTTTTTGAAGTCTGTTTAAAACGTTTTATAGTTAGTATAGATTTTAGCAAAATCGGGTACATAAACATCCTAATCTAGAACAATAGACTGTAAATTTGACATTTATCTGTCTGAACGACTATTATCGAGAATTCAATCTAGAATTGTCTTAATAGTATTTCTTAGAGGTGTCTTATTAGGGTCACGTATTTACAAAAAATAATATAACTGATTCATTGACTATGTTTATTTTAATTGGTCAATACTTCTTTGTATATTATATTTGATGTAGTGTTGTTAACTGGCAGAAATAATGTATTGTTTCTCTGCATGTTGGTTTATCTCAGGTTGGATCTGAGATAAACCAACATATATCTGACTATGCGAAAAACACTCTTTTTTGAATCAAAGCCTTCTCCTGAGGCTCATGCATGACTATACCACAGAGTATCGAAAGCGTCAAACAAATAACAATTCAGTGTAATTGAACTATCTCAGTGCAATTTACAATAACATCCAACGAGTGAATACTCGTTTCAATCAATAATCTATTAATCTTGGTGCTTTCACATCTATCATATATGCCGTCGTAATTAGCGCCATCTGGACACGGCAATAAATTAGAACCCTCACCAACATATCTAATTCGCGTGGCATAGAATTTAAAAAAAGCACGAAACCCAATGAAATTAATCACCAGCCACCCGCGAAGCGTTTCTTACCATCATGAATGACAACCCGTTCGCTCCATCACCTCAACAAGTGCGTTGACTCCGGCGCGTTTCGACCGCGGCGCTTCACCGGCCGGCCGGCCGTCGACCCCTCGAACAGCTGATCCGCAGACACGTGCCCTCTCCCCCACGGACTTAGGGAACTTGTTACAAGAATAAACAGCCCTCTTTTTGCCCGCTTGAGTAATTGGCTCAGTCTTTATCGCGGGCGATTATTGTGATGAGTATGGGTTAAGCGATGCAATACTCCTTTTTAACATCTTCCCCATAAAAGACTGGTTTACTTGCAGGATTCAAGTGAATATAGATTGATATTGCGATGGAACCTTTTTTAGTTATTTAATTAACGAGCGCTCTGGTATGTTATTAGCATATTACGCATAGTAGTTTACTCGCCGGAGACAGCGATTACTCGATAGCTTCACGATGGATGAAAAGTTAACAATATGGGAATAATTGAATTTTTATTTCTTGATTTGCAATTTCTCTATAGAGGACAGTTTATTTTATGTGGATTAATTTTTAGGTTTAGAAATACCTTTAGTTAGGGCATTTCAGTTATTTCCTATGCAATTAATATAATCCGCTTTGCATCTTGAGTACATAAGCATGAGATAAGTTGCTAGTTAGCATAGTTACTTTGTTCTTAATATTCGGCTGAGACTTAGAAAAAGATGTTAGCAGAATTTTGCCCCATGAAAGTGTTATGAACCCATTAACTACAATGTGACATGTCAGACTGTTTAACATTTTACTATTCAGAAGCTTTGTTTTGAAGTTTTGTTGCTTACTTGCTATTTACAATTGTTGAGGTTCCCCTTTTGTATTACGTTTGAGTTCTATTGGTATTTAAGTTTGATAAATATGTCAGAGTTCCTGTAGGTGTTGCCAAGTGGCTCGTGTGCCAAGAGTAAAGGAAAGTGCAAATGACAGAGCTCTTGTTGTTGCATAAAAATGTATCGAGGGGCAATAACCACAGCGCTCAGCGCCTCGGCTCCGTCGGGGCCCGTGCGCACGCGACACTTGCTAGGGTTGCTGCTCGGTGCTTGTGGAATTGTATCAGACAAGCTTTTGCCCGCGAATTCGTTAGCATAATTGTAACATTAATTAAAAATTCTGCCCCCTTTGACGCCGAATTTCCTTAAACGTTCTTGAACTAAATTAAAAATTCTTCTGTATAAATACGTTTATATATATATATAGTATAATATATAGCAGTTCACAAGAGATATTTTATATATCCACTAAGACTATATAAAATTATTAAGATATATATTTTTTTCATTTTCAATAATTGTGGAATTTAAAGAAACCATACTAGTATTACTTTATTTCAATTAATTAAACAGCCTAGTGATTAGATGCCTACCCTAACATTAACCATCACTAACTTTACAACTCAACGTTAATTGCCTTATTGATTTGATTAATTGGCTCCGGATTGGTTTTTGTTTCCTGGATCGCAGAAACTCTTAATTGTTCTGCAGTTGTTGTATAATCTCATAGATTAAAGCACATGGTCTTTGAATCTGACATAACTTAAAAAAATAATCTCGTTTTTATACGGTGAACTTTAGTTATCTAACTTTAGCTCAGACTTATATTACTGGTATATTATATTACACAAAATTATACAGGAAAAGTTTTATATTAATTTGTTTCCCGTTTGAAGTAATATGCAGGCATCATGGAAACCTTACAAATAGTTTGTTGCGGTAATGGCAAT
The DNA here is from genome assembly GCA_018251515.1 of Cecropterus confusis. Lineage (NCBI taxonomy): Eukaryota > Metazoa > Arthropoda > Insecta > Lepidoptera > Hesperiidae > Cecropterus > Cecropterus confusis. Next base: position 1,080 of record DWTU01001506.1, on the reverse strand, counting down.
ATAATTATATGCCATATATGTACAACTGCAAATCCGTAAGGATAATGTTTATACGTTGTGCGAAGGCATTTCGTGTTATATCTTAAATGATTAGCTTAACCTGTTCTTAAACACATGTGAAGTTAAGTAAACGCAAATTTAGCCATCCGGCTAAAACTCAAAAAATCCCGTATGCAGCTTAAATTTTAATAAAGGATATCGTGTTGAATACACTGATACCTCCTACGCATTATTTCTATGAGATTACGAAATTAGTTTTATAATAAAAACATTATGTATGGTTACTTTTTTGATCTGTCATCCTCATTGATGTTATTATAAAATTTGAAAATAACACGCGGGCATAATGAGTAATGGGGGAACGTAAACTCTTGAATTTGAGCCAAAACCGCGCCTAATATTAGACAGGTACGAATATTGTTTGTAATTTATAACAGCTTTATCTTTATCATGGCACTAGTTAAATTCATGAAATAAATTGTATGCCAAAAAATTGAAATGCTTTTTTTTAATATTGTTCGTACGTGGTGCCACATTTTGTGATTTTCCACACGGAGTCATTTTTTTAAGAGCGAAACAATTAACTATAGAACAATAAAGTAAGGAATAGCGAAATATACTGAAGCTACGAGGCCGGTTTGAGAATAAAAGAAAAGAAATTCTCGTTTCATTCCCTGCGATCAAACGAGAATTTTCCTTAATCCCTGGGCTAAGGCAAGACAAAGCAATGCGAAAAAATCGCGCTGTATACTTGTAGCGTCAAATAGGCACTCAAATGTTCTGGTTTGAAGTGTGTACTAAAGCAAATTAGTAATGTAATATGTTTAAAAATAATCAACATCAACAAACATGAGTCATCAAGTTCAAGAAAGGTTGCAATTCGCGTTCTGATTCTGACTTACTTGCATTTAAAAACAAATATTTTGTAATCTTCCAATATTAATGTTAAACACAAAAGTAGAATGTAGTAGTAACTGATTTAGGAAGTCCATTACAACTTTTGTGAGCTGGTTATAGTATACTTTTCATCACACTACAATCAATAGGAGCAGAGCAGTGAAGGGAAATGTTGGGAAAACG
>DWTU01001505.1:0-13097 GCA_018251515.1 Cecropterus confusis | reverse complement strand
CATCCATGATAACATCCTAGAAGTCCATAAGTGGCAGTGGTCAAATACCATCAGGTGGACTACATGCTCGTTTGCTACTTCAATCTGATAGTCGAAAAAATAATTTATGCCGAGTGGCTTCTGGCAAAGCTTGCGTTCACGACAGTCATAAACTTGCATAGACGCTCATCATTGAAGATACTTGTACCCTTATATCAAATTAAAGTAGCAAAGGAGCATGCAGTCCACCTCATGGAAAGTGATTACTGCCGCCCATGGACATCTCTAAGCAACTTCTTATAGAACAGGGGTTTTATCTGAAGTCGATTACAGATCTGTTGCTACTCCCGTGGACTAAGACGGTCGCCTCATATAAACGTGAGCCGGCAACAACATGGAAGAAAATGATACCGCGACATCAATTTCTAGCATTTTGGTACCTCCCCAGTCAAACTACACTATCTCTACCACCTGTTCAGTACTACGTTATACTCGTTTTGTTAATTAATGTCGCAAAAAAGAATTGAAATTAGGGGGTCCCTTTTCTACTCGTTAAGGTCTGTATAAGTACCCCTTAAAGATCCGTTGATAAATGTTAACCAGCTTGTAACGATCTTCACACAACCTTGAACTCCCGACTTTGAGACGGAACGGAAGAACTCCAAACTTCCAATCTGACGACCCTATTCGCAGCGCCGTTCGTTTCGGAATTTAATCCGTTTGCGAGAATAATGCTTTGATTAATATCTGGTTATTAATCATCCGCTGCGCTCAACTATTCAACGGTCGCGAGGGAATTACCAATGTTAGTTGGAAATTTGAAATTCAGAATTAGAATCCTATTAACAATATGGCGGGTGCGAATGAAATAACACGTGATGAGTTCTGTTTTCATTTACGTATTGAGTATTTTGATTAATGTGTCACATACAATATACATGTTTGTTTGTAGTCGATTGCGGTGTAGCTATGGTCACACTGCTATCTGTTCAACTTTAAAATCGTGTAAAACACTATATAAATTATGTCGTAGTTTAAAGAAATAAATATTTATTTGTACTTTCTTCCCTCACTCTTTCATACCACAGTCATTATCGTGAGTACTACTCCTAAGTTATTATTTTGTTGCATATAAGGTGTAAAAAACTAAACGTATATTTAAAAAATAATCCTTATATTTGTTTCCTTTTTTGTTTTTATTTTGTTTTTTTTTTTTTTTTATCTATATTATAGAAGTAACAAACGAGCATACACTGAAACTGATGGTGAGTTGTCACTACCAAGCATAAACATTTATAATCAACCCCAGATTACACCAGTAACCTACCGAAGGTCAACGAATGCGTTGCTTCTCCTGATTCGAATAACTATATTTTTTTATAGTATGGAAGTAGCATACAAGCATGCAACCCCCTTAATCGAACGTGGCTACTGCCGCCCATGGACATCTATAATCAACCACAGAACACAAGAGCGCATAACACTGCTGTTATTAGGCAGAAATAGGTGTGGCGGGGGGGCTTCCAGAGGCGAACCACAAAGAGTTCTACCACCTTTCACTATACCGGTCTGACACGCAAGCAACCCAGAAGGGTTGGATCCCCACTTAGATATCTGATGTTTCTGTAATCGTCTTTGTGGCGTCCATGGGACAAACGACGCAGTGCAGTGCAGAATCAGCAGAGTGCAGAAATCGTTATTATTACACAAAGTCATTGAGGAGATAATGAATGAATACAGACAAAGAGTAGAACCTTAAATAAATATAATTCCTTTTTTAAATTGATAAAATATTATGAGGAATTTAACCATTCTATAAATCTATTAAACAATTTTAATGCAACTCTAACTATTCTGTCCCAAAAGCCAGGTTCCTCCTGTTCTTCTTGAGTGGCAGCTGAGGGGTAATCATCATTATCAAATGATTCTATTTCACGTTTTTCTCTTCTTGTCTCATAAATGTCATCAACACCTGAAACGTATAAGCTGGTGTGAATTATATCGTTAATCAAAATAAGTACGTTCCTATTCAATTATACGAAATAAGATAATTTGAGGTAATGTCGACGCTGGTACAAATCCGCATGAATCAAATTGCAGTAATTATTTAAATTGATGATACACGTTTCATTTTCAACGCATTATCTATATTCTTCCCAATTTTGTTCCAAAATTGACCTGCAATTACAAACATCCGAAATTCGTAATTCTTGGTCGCCTTGCTATATCACCTTCTTCTAAATAACGCAATAGATTTTATTCAGTTTTCATTCATAGAATGAGCCGTAAATAAGGAAGGTTTTTAAAATTTTATATTTAGGTACCTACCTGAAATACTGGAGTCCTTGGGGGCTACATCGTAAAACGCCGTCTAAGAATTAAGTGAATAATTAAGGGTATTACAATATTTAATCGAATTTTAACATTAAGACAAAATTAATTGTTAGGTAAAACACGTATAATTCAACCGGGGAGGTACCACCGCCACACTAGCGTGAAGCAGTTCATGAGTTTCGTTGGAAAAGTGTAATTGCCGGCTCATTTTATTAGCAGCTTAGTCCTTGGACTAGCAACGCATAGTCTGTAATTGACTTCAGATAGAATCCTTGTTCTGTACGAAGTTACGTACAGATCACCATGGGCGGCAGTGGCCACTTAACATCAGGTGGACTGCATGCTCGTTTGTTAGTTCAGTCTTATAAATAAAAGTAAAGTCATGTTCTCAACTTATTAATAATAATTACTTGATTAAAATACTGCAGTGATTTCATTAATTGCAAATTAAAAAAGAAACATTTAGGTAGACTCAGAATTCTAGAGCTAAATAGTTCAGAACTATAAAATAAACTTTACAAGATATTTTCCATAATATTCACAAAATATGTACATATATTATTATAATTAGTGACAAGAAATGTAGGTATATTATTTATTTAAATACTAACCTGAAATCCATAGATATTTGTAACTGTTGTCGATAAATAACATAATATAAATAAAGTTAACAGAGTGTTTGGTCTCATGTCCACGATTTCAATTACCACATTAGCTCTTCATGACTTTGAACTTGCGTTATATACGAAGGCGTGGCTATTGCCGCACGGTTGTAGCGGAAAATCATGTAATCACATGAATTTCAATGAATGGCTACTAAATACCGCTTTGGTTGAATATATCTTTTGTTGCTATTTATCAAGTATATCTATAGGTATAGATGTAGAATAGTTTTTCCAACATAATCACATACCTTCTCTCAGGCGAACAGCTTTTTGTATAAAATAATGTGACACACTACTTATGTAGCTTACTTAGGTATCGATGTACCAAAATATTCAAAATTTATAGATATTTTTTGTGCTAATTATAGAAAATGAACTAAACGAGTTAACTCAAGTCAGTCGTCAAATTCAAAATAGATACGATTCCCAGTGGCAGTGGTTCAGGCCACCTGGGGCAGAAGTTGAATTCTCCCCCTTTAGGAATTTAAGTACGCAAAAAAAAGGTTCATATTGACTAATATTATAGTCTTGGACACCTGTGTCTTTGCAACTTGAGGGTTAAAAATAGAGGCCGCCTAATGACCTAAACGTGCAAGATGAGTTTGAAAGCTTTACAAAGGAATTACGAGAAATTCAATACACGAAAGAAGATTTTGCCGCCCCCGAGATATCTCACCCGGGGCCATGTCCTCATATGCCCCCTCCCTAAACCACGCCACTGAGTTTTTTTTACAGGGTTAAAGTAGTAAACGAGCATGCAGTCCACTAGTTGTCATGGCCGCCTATGGGCATCTGTAAGAAACTTTACACAACTGAATCTGAAGTCAATCACAGATGCGCTGCTACTGCCGAGGGCTAAAATAGTCGCCTCATATGAAAGTGAGCCGGCAATTACATCCTTCTACCGAAACGCAAGAACCGCTCTACTTTAGAAATCGGTGTCCTACTTGAAGTTAATTTTGAATCCGTTGCTGCCATTTTATATATAAAAAAAAAACAATTTTTTTCTAACCTTTTTTGCAGACTGTACTATGGTTTTATAGCGATGACCTTTGTTTCGCATCATAGCTCACACACAATGCACTATGTAACACTGGAAAATTTACGCGCAATTTCCGTTTGCATCCGGATGAATGATACAAGATATATGTACTTGTTCGGTAGGTGCACTGACAATACTAGAAGATATGTGCCCAGGTTACGAAAATTATCATAAGATCATGATGAATACTGAAGAAGCAAGACAGAAAAATACGTATGTTAACTTTTCAAACGTCTAACATACTAACATATCGGTTAAAATTTTCATTTAGTTAATACATTCTTTTGCTTATCCTAATCCAAAGACCTTTAGAGTAACGTGGTTAATAAGAAAGTTTCCAAGTAATGCCCAATATGCTGGTGCACGGTAAAACATTATTTTACCTACTGTAAGTAAATTTAAATAAATCTGTAGTTGATATCGTCATTTTAGGTTTAGTTTTAGCTTATTATACAATTCTTACGTACACTAATAACATTATAAGATATATAAATAAATACAGAATCCTAGTTAAACCCATTACTGCCCTCTATTGAACATGATGGACCAGTCACGCGGCAACGTGACTGATCCACCATCCACCGCGCCGACTTCAGGCACTACATGTAACTTTAGTTAATAAGAATTAAGTTTCCTTGCTATTAAATTTTCTCAGCATTTTAGTTTAGCCATGGAATTATCGCTGAATTTCTGTTTTCTTTCAATCAGTTCTTTCGATTCAGTACCATGTTGCTTCTGACTCACATGATAAGTGATGTATTGTTTATTTATAATAAGTAACCGACCTAACCTCGAATCTTGGCCGAAACAGATACTTCGGTTGGTCATTAACTATAACTTGTTGTCACATTCTAACGAACAATTTAAATGATTTCTTGTTTTTACGGTCTTTTCTTTGTTATTAACCATCATTGCGTTCGTTAAGATTTGAAACTAAACTGGAACTTTTACATTTCAATACTCAAACAGTTGACAAAAGTCGTTCATGAAAGAAAAAGATCGCAGTGTGTAATCGTATAAGTACTTTAATAAATCAAGGTCAATTGGATTTAAATATTTACAGAAAATTATTTTTTGGACGCTCCAAAACCAGAGAAACCCATGATTTGAGCAAGTTCTGATTGTGCAGGACTATCTTCAGGATCTTCACTTTCCTGTACCTTACGTTTCTTGTCCCTACGCCTTTCGCGACGGAATTCTTTGACTCTTGCCTCCTCTTCCGCCGCTTCTCTTAATCTACTATCTAACTCATACTCTCGTTTCTTCTCTTCCATTTTTCGTTTATTTAACGCAAAACGAGCTTTAACCTGTAATTAAATTAATCTCATGTAAGGGAATAATAGGTCACAATAATAAGATGCTGGTTTGATGCATTTTAAATTTCGGAAACAAACTTTTTGAAGAATCATTGTACTCACTTAATTGAATATTATTTATGCAGTTTGCCTTTTACTCTTGGGTATTTTTTAAAGATGTGAGTTGTGTTATGATTTTTTTTAATGAAATGATTAAATTTGTATGAAAGTTATGTGAATATTCTCTGATTTTTTTATCTATTAGTTTTATCTAACCCTGTCCTTACATATGATAATTAAAGTGACTTATGGTAAAAATGGGGCTATGGTTATACCATAATCATATTATGATTATGGTATAACCGTGGGTATATTTCAGGTATATTACAATCATATTATGATTGAAATTATAGACCAATATAAATGATGAATATTATGATTTTTTCATTTCCTTATCAGATTGAAGTAATAAATGACCATGCAGCCCACCTGATGGTAAGTGGTGACTGCTGCCCATGGACATCTGTAAACAACCTCATATAGAACAGGTATTCCATCTGAAGTCAATCACAGATGTCTTGCTACTCTCGTGGACTAGGATGTTCACCTCATATGTGTATATGTGAGCAGACAACTACACCCGTCCACCGAAACACAGGATCCACTTCACGATAGAAATAGGTGTGGTACCTCTTCGGTTGAGCTACAATGGTTTTACCATCTGGTGCATGATCTTACCAATGTTTAAAAAGATGGTCAAATTCCTGTATATTTTTTATCAGATGGTCTTACTCCAGCTGTTATGAGTGTTAATCGCTAGTATATTCTAGCTTCAAAGGAAGGCAGACAACCCTATACCTCGGGTATTTCAACTTAATCCTCAGGAGTAGCAATTCTTCAGTGGTTCTCAGTGGCACTCTAACCTTATCTGACGTTGATCACAGGTACATAGGCAGCAGTAGCCACTTACCTTTGAGTGGAGAGAATAAATGTATTGGTTATATACTTAGTCTGGCCATAAATACTGTTACAATAAAAAATAAAAAATTATTACTTTTAGGAATCTGCAATTTTTATATGATAGTTCATAGTTCATCATCTTACTTTCACCAATATATTGTAAAATATTGTGTGATATTAAATGGAGTGGGGTGATAAAGAACCGTATGCGGTGATTGTTTATGTAATGCAATCATCCTCATCACATCATTTGAGCTGGCCATGATCTGGTCTGGATCTTAATCAACTGGATTAGGATTTACGGTTAGTTTTAGAGAGTAAGGTTTGCTCTAAACACCATGACAATTTGGAGTCCCTAAAACAATCCTGGCTCCTAAAACTACATACTAAAACAATACGATTGGCTGTGAAGAATTTTTCCATAGAATGAGTGCATGCTGCTATTGATAACTGGCCTCGACATTTAAGGGACTGTATTGCAGCCAATGAAGACCACTTCGAGACCATAAGCTTTATATAATTTTCATAGTTTTATATTAGTGTATTAAACTAATACACTGTAAATGTAATAAATGTTATGTACAATAAAAAAAAATGTTTTTCTTTGTAACACTATTTATAGCTTAGACTAAGTATATGATTTATAAAAAAAGGTATCACAAAGAGTCTTATACTAATCAATAAATATATATATATTAATATTGTAAAAGAACAGTGGTGAGGTGTGGTGACAAAGGGGGTGAAAAGTGGCAAGCGAGGGGAAGGGGCTAAGGTGCGGTAAGGAGGTATGAAGGTGGAATATTGGAGGAGCCGTCATTATTGAAAAAGAATTGGAAATAAAATGTTGGTTAAAGAGTATTTTTTGAGTGTGTTATTATAGCTTTATGATATGATTACCTGATCCAAACTGCTCCTCTCAATTTTCATGGACATGCCAAGATTCCGCTGATGTTTCTTGCCATTAATGTGATCCAAAAAGTTAATAGAATCTTTAACAACACAGTCGCACACATTGCAGTAGTAGCCGCCAGATTGTGAGGAGGGTGTGTTCTTAGTGATTACTACACTTTTACCTAACTTTGAGTCTAAATCGACTTTGTAGTCTCGTTGCTTCAACAGCTCACGTTTGATAGGTGGTGCTGAAAATACAATAATTATTTGGCTTAAATTAGAAAGAAAATTAGTGAAAGAATTTAAGGATAGTTCAAGTAACATCAGAGTTTATATTTGAAGTTTTTAAAAACATAAATTTTATAGCATGGTGTATGATTTGGCCAATTAAAAAAGAATTTGGACAATTGAGTCTCCAATTTAAATTTTATTGTTTTACCCTGTCTGATATTACTTCAAGTAATCTTATATGTGTGAGAAACATAATGTTAAATGTAGGTAGTCTGTTTTTGTAATGAATTGATTTACTTTATTTACATAGTGTTTGTTACTCTGTGGGGCACTTGCGGTTGAGGTTGTATCATAGGATAATGCTTTGTTACAGTACATGAAATATGCATAAAATCCATAGTAATCCAAAGTACATAAATCCCAGACATTTATCATGTAATTTTGCTTACAAACTTGCATTTCAGGAGGCATACAAGAGCAAAAGCAAAATTCAGATATTCCTGCTAAACCACTTGTGAACAATGACGAACACAAGCCTGTGTACTTCCTGCACGTCTTACAGGGAAATGTAGGTAGTCTACAACAATACATTTGGTTAGTATTGTAGACTATGACTCGAGTCCTTATTCATTCAGCCAGAATATCCAATCCTAGCAGTGGGCAATAGTGGGTTCATGATGAAGTTGAATATATTTAGATTGTACCCAATTACATAGAGAACAAGTTTTACATAGTTACAAATACAATTTTCTTGAAAAAAGCAAATACATGGTAGCAAGAAGATTTTGTGAGAATAGCCAAAAGTTAATGAAACTACCTTTCTTCTTGGATCGTTCTTCTTCTTCTAATTCTGCCTTTAGGCGCTCTGCAGCAATTTTCTCGAATTCGTCTTTGTCCCATTTTCTACGGTGATCATCAGGTCGCATGCTCATTTTTAATAATATATTATTGTACTTGTAATGAAATAATGTAAATTTAGTATTTGGTTCTACTTCATTACTCAAATATGAAAACTACTTCTAAATCAACACAAAACAAATAGGGCAAGCTTCACAAATAAACTATCGACACGAAATCTGACAGAAGGCAGTCAATTTGACAACAGGTTGACACCGATGGCGCTTGATGTGCCGAGGAGTTGTCGTTGAACTAAACTGAAGATAATTAATACATTTTATGATTAAGCTATAGACAATAAATACATGTAAATTAATTCCCAAGAAATGAATACCTAATGTCTACCAATTCGCACTTGGCCAGCGCGGTGGACTATGGCCTGAAGCTCTCTCAATCTGAGAGAAGACCCGTGCCCAGCAGTGGGACGGTAATGGGTTGACGGTACCGGAATACCTAATCAAAGCTTTTTTCGATAAAGATTGAAAAATTTACCAACAATATTTTAGAAATTTACTTCACTTTCGTAATAATAACATGCTGGCATTTATAAAACACAGCAATGCTAAATGGGTATAAATCTTCCCAGATTTGTTGCATGCATGTAGAGAATGTGAAAGATTTAAAGTTATTTTTTCCCCTAAGATAAAGGATAATATATGATTGTATATGATGATATATATGATTCCTGTTATAACGAATTAAGAGAGCATGTATCGACGTTGCGCTATTTGATACGTTGCAGCTTTACATGTACGATCAATAAATATATTATACAGCAATTTACATATTGCTATTGGAATATTGTGGAAAATAAATATCTTATATGTCATTCAAACTAATATGTATAATCCCGTCAGACGAATTAAGGGATCATGCTGCACACCGAGATTGGATACAGTGCGACTCAGTATGTCGGTACATTATGTTTTAATTGCTGCAAATTTTCAATACATATGTCCATGAACCACACATGCATCACCGCACCGCTATCTGATATGTTGCGGCTTTGCATGTCTCGATCTATATATTTATTGCATAGGAATTTATATGTTCCTAGAGGAATAAAAATAAAGAGATATATAAGGGTGGAAAGCGTAGAGAGTGTGACCTTAATGTATATATATATATCTAATATTATTGATTTGTTATGTACAATCACACAATGAATAGAACATGTATCGTCGCACCGCGATATGATACAGTGCGACTCTACATGTCTCGATGTATACACTTCTACAGTGACTATATTTAGAGACAACGTGTGACAAGAAATATAACAAAGCAAGAGAAGTAGATTTAACATATACATATATATTTGAATTTGTTGTTTTTTACTGACTATATTGATCAATAAAGTCAGCAAAGGATTGCTGGTTCTATTGATCAATACCGTGGTTTTGTTTGAATTTTAAAATAAGTATTTGGGATAGCGAAAATGGTTTAATTTGCGCCATAATCTACGCGATTTGCGATTTTATTGATAATGGAGCGCAGAGTCGGATAGGTGTTAAGAGGTTGTAGAGTGGGTGACGCTGTCATTGATTTTGAAATGTTCATTGCGCTTTGCGTAATTAAAACGGTTGGACTGGGACAATTTGTTGGGACACTGATCGAACAAATGTGTGTTCTCTGAAGAATGTGAATAACGTTTCACCTCTTTGCTTTGGATGTATCTACAGGTAGGTATTTGTGGTACTGTATAAAGAACCTAAAATTGTAAACATGTATACGCTGGTGGTCTACGCATACTCTCCCTATTTGGACCATCTCTCGCCATACACTAGGACTTGTCTGCAAGACGTCATTGTACAGGCTTGAATTCCGTTCTTTTTAAGGAATTGGATGCACAGGACTTCGGGATCTTTAATTTGGCTTGTCAGTTCCCGATTCTGCCTGCACAATGTTCTGATTAGCTCCTCGGTCGAGACGTCTTTAGTAATACCCTTTAAGATGACCATGGCATCAGACGTCTGGCCGGCTCTGCAGAGACAAGCTGTGCCCCGTTTAATCTCTTCAAGGCGTCCGCCCTTTGCGCGTCTGTTTCAAATTCCACTCTGAGCTTGATGTTTGACACCGTCTGGATGCGCACCGGACTGAAGTCAGATTCCTTGAAAGAGATACTCGTCCTCCAAGCCATTAACGCTTTCTTCAAAAAAAGAAAGAAAAAGGCTTCTGAATCTCCTCCGCGACCGCGATGATCAGCTCAGCTCAGATCAGCTTGCCTCATTAACTGCTGTGATGATGCAAGCCGTCAACTTGCGGATAGCAACTACGTGGCTATCGCGGTCGGTGATATCCGCTGCTGTGGCCGGGAGCTCCGGTGTTACTATTTTTTTTGGTGCCACATTGCATGTAAGAATTTATCACGAAAACGCAACGCAAAAGAGATGTTTTGTTTTTACAGAAGGTATAAAACTAACCTTAGGTATATAGTCTTGAGACTAGAAAAGAACCACGGTTTTGTCCCTGTAGTTTCGGGACCAGACTAGGGCTACGGTATCCCTTGCCTGGCGTAAGAGGCGAAGGGAGAAAAGGGGCCTTCCGAAGTTGCTGACGGTCGGACAGCCAAGCGAATGCTGTCGTAAATACCTGAAGGGACGGTAAGCGTATATATTCATTGGGAAAGAGCCCCAAAGGGCATCGTACGCGGAGGGTTCCGGTTGTGTTGCGTTGGAGATCCCGGGGGGGGGGGGGTTAGTGCGGTAAAAATCCCACATATTTATGTGGGCGTTGATCCCACAGCGTCGAGTACCTTTTGAAGGTTTGCCCCTCGTGAAAAAAAGATAAGAACTACGGTATCACCTGCAGTCGTAAGAGGTGACTATAAGGGGGCCTCCGGGGTACGAGTTCTAGCTACTCGTATAACCATCCATTCAACGACCCCAAGAAGGACGATAGTATGTGTGGCCGCATACCATTGTATACTCAAAATGGTGTGTTGGGCTTAAACGCTTACCTTGAGGTTCCTTTAGGGATGCCGGAGCCCTCATTGTAGCACCAAGGACGGCCCCCGGCGGGGTTTGGCCGTATCTTTCGAGGGTACCCCCTCGAAAACAAGAAATAAAGTAAGTAGTAAAGTAATAATTTTGTATTCTAAAACAATAACCGCAAGCGCCGTTATAATTATCTTTTGTTTCATATACATAATATGATACATCATTATAATTATGTAACTATATGACATACTGGTCGATATACGATATACTAGACCTCGTAACTGTTGGACGACAAAATGATGCAATAGTTCTAGATAAAGGACAAGTTTATAAAAAATATCACGTATCTACTGGTACCTTCATTTTTAATTCTTCAAAACTCAGTCAATGTATGTAGGTACCTAGGTACAGTACAAAAATTCAGTCTATGTCAAACGAATCACATTTTTTTGTGTAGCACATCGGTGCCCAATCCGCTTTTAATTGATGGCTAGTCTATTCGGACTGGTAAAGCTGTGACTGTCGTAAAATGTTTTTTCCTGTATATATATTTTCCTCCTAACGAATAAAATGATTTGTATAAAACTTAAGATAACTAGTATTCCATAGTCTCATCTACACAATACTTACAACGTAAGAAAACCGTAGTCAAAATGTTTGTTTCTTTATACAGTTTAATTTTCTTAGCGATAAGCCATAACCGATTAAAAAAAGAATATAGTTTAAATGTAGTTAAAAGACACATTACTGCGGATTACATAGGGAAGGTGCTTTTTAACCTGAGAATATTTACGGTTCCTGCATATAAATCGAAAAACGGTGCATGCGGGCAGAACGGTGCAGAGAAATCCGTTTTTAATATAAAAGGTATCCGTGTAGCATCCGTTCAGCAAACATTATTTTATACTTAGGTACTTAATATTTTGATATCATAACGTGCTGCAAAAATATGTGTATATTACTAATAGTAGTATGTATAAAGGTGTTAGTTTGTGAGGTAATTTAGCACAGAAACAGATTATAGATATTCATAACAAGCTACTTTTTAACTCAGCTAAATTGTTGGTATCTTATGGTATAGCATTATAGTTGTATCCTACAGGAATCAGGTAAAAATACTTTTATTAAAATTCTTAAAATAAGGTTAGCGCATTTTCATGAATTATATCTTCATAGAGGTTGGAATCCCAGGAACCACTTATTTTTCTAAAATTATGTGCATATTAGAAAAGAATTATTGCTGCTTTACAGCAAATCTAAACATCGTGAGTAATACCTGCACTTCTGAGAGTGCGTTAAAAAAACGATGTGTGAAGTCATCCATTTCGTACTTGCCCAGCGCGGTGGTCTATGGCCTGGAGCTCTCCCGTTCTCTGAAAAGGCATGTACCAGCAGAGGAATACTAATAATGATTTAGTGATGATGATGATGAGATTCGACTAATTTAGACAGTAACGAAAAATTTCTTAAAGTTTAAAATAAATGTGACGCTGACCTTTAACTTAAGGTTGATTTTATTTTATTAACCGACTTCCCAAAGGAAAAAGGTTATCTATTCGTCGTGTATATATATATTATATATGTTCGGGCATAACTCCGCGATGCCGCCACCGACCGACACCAATCGAACGACATTTGATGCGGTTAGTTTCACATTTAATGGAAACTTAATTTTTCTTTGCAGTTTTCCCGAAAAATTGGAAAGACACGGTTTCTTACAATCTCAAATAACTCAGGGGTCTTAGAACCGATTTCAATTTTTTATCTTTCAATTGATAGGAGATTTCAATAGGAAACTTTCTTTCTTCAACATGGGTGTGATCCAATGGCAAACACTTCGTTTATGGGGTGAAAACCACCATCACTC